>VOMN01011631.1:0-12212 GCA_014899125.1 Orchestia grillus
GGACCCCGCCGATTTGCGTGGACTGGACCCCGCCGATTTACTGCTCCGAACTAAAAGTTCTTCAATGTTTAGCGATCAGAATAAAAAAAAGTAACTTCAAACTATTTGTGCAAGCTCCAACACCTGTTGACTATCGGAAATTTTTAGTTTATGAAACTATAAGGAAAGGATCTTGCGTAAAATGTATACTGCTATTCGTTCAATGAAAAGAAATAGCTTTCATTATTCTTTCGATGAGAGGTAAGAAAATCATCGTTTTAAATGAAAACTTGATTAACCCAGAAAGTTTAGCGCTGTGTTTGACGGAGCCTCGGCCCGGTCTACGTGTTCCTTCACCGACGCACGAGCAGGGAAGGGGAGTCCCCGGCACGTCGAGGCGTGAGGGGACCTGTAAACTCAGCTCGGTCCAGGGGAGAAAGAGATTTGGATACCGAAAAGCCGATTGATTTAGCTGCTAAACACTGAAAAATACGGAGAAAGTCACGACATTAACGCCCCGAATGATTTTCTGACTTGCATCCTCTTTGAATAGTTCGCTTATGAAGAGTTCATTCAATGTACGGGATTAAAATCTCAACTACGTGGGCTTTAGAAGAAGCGTAGGTAGAGGACCTTGGTTATTAAATATGCTGACATGTACCGAGTTCCATACAGTAAAGTTGCAGTAAATTGGAAATTCTTGTAAAATCAACTTCAGTGAAGACGTTTTCTTTCGGTTCCCCTAGGGGGCATAGGATAGGCCATAGGCAATAGAGGTAGGTTAGTTAGNTCTTGAATTGCTGAAGCGCTGCTTTCACTACTACTACTACTACTCATACTCATGCTTTTCTTTCGGTTCATCACGCGTAACGTAGCGTATGATTCTATTCTCTGTCGGCCGAGGGAGAGTGAAGTAGAGCCTTACGGACCGGGCTCGTCACCCTCGGTTGTGGACGTTCGGTTTGATTTCTATTTTTCGGGACTGACGCCGTATCCATTATTAACGGCGTATGGAAACTTAGCCGGTGTCGATCTTTCCTCGCTCTGAAACTGTATTTAGTTTTTACGATTAAAATTTCCAAACATGTGGCAAAGGTATTCTATTCTACGCAAGCGAATATTATACAAATTTATACAACGGAGGCCCTCCCGTCTTTCATTGTGCTGATTCATAGTGCTGTCACCACGAGCCTGTGTTCCACGGCAGAGTCGGAGTGCTAGTGAGGCCGCATAGAGATTTGGAATGGGGGTTGGTGGTAGGAGTCGTTCAAGGGTAGAGACGGCTTCATACAAAGGGAAATAAAACCATACGGATACTTGAATTTGATTTATTCGGCTAACTTAATTATGAAGTCTATGTACAAACATGGCGTGTGCTTCCTTCATGATTAAAAAAACGAAGTCTTGGAATTCTAAATCTTCTCGGGCAGCTACGAGACCTGACCACCTTCGTCCTCCTCGCAAAAGGTTATGGCTTGATGGAGTCGCGTATCCAGTCGCTGTAGTGCGCTACGGAAGTGTACACCGCGGGATGGCCTTTCGTGCCGCAGTAACTGGAGCCGTAGGACGTGACCCCGAGGAGATAAAATTTCGTGTCGTTGTTGAGGTTCATGATAGGACCTCCGGAGTCACCTAGGCACGTGTCCTCCGAACCTCCTCCAGCGCACATCTGAAGCAATAGCAAAAAAATGCGGTTCATGAGTAAAACTTAGCTTACGATATAGCGTTAACTGATATTTACCGATCAATGTAAGGGTGCAATTGATCAAAACCAGGTTTTTGTTTCTAAAGTCGCGTAGAGGTGATTTGACGAATACAGATTAATTTAATGGGTTTCTATCTCGTACTCTGAAACGAGTGTAAAATGCTGAAGATTGCCTCTCGGGCAGAGGTGGCAACTTGAAAGTTTTGTTCAGTAGGGAAGTGTATTTCAAGGTAGTAAAATTATAGTACACGGAAATGTAGCGACTCGGCTTTATTATCACAAAGCAAGTCAAATTAGTCTCGTGTGAGCTAGACGGGTGAATGTGTGAGAAAAGTAAAGTTACAACTGACGTTTGCTGCCGCTACTAGTTGGGATAATCCTGTCAAAGTACTGTTGCATATCGTGCATGACTGATCGTATCTAGGTGAGTTGGGATAGCCGTGTATCAAAGAATTTTGTTCCTTATCGTGCAGAACCGATGTCTAGTACGGATTGGAATAGCCGTATCAAAGTACAGTTAGTCACCGATGTTGTTACGTCTCTCAATTTTTGCGTATCTCAGACGTCACCGAACCGTGTATCTGTATTTCGTGCTTTGCGAGGGTGATTACATTTTACGCCTAGTTCTCCAAACATATACTTTCAGCTGGAAAGTGTTTTCAGCGACAATTTTGACTGAACTCGGTTCTTGAAATTGCCAAACAAGAAGTTGCATTTGGATACGTCTAGCCTACACTTTCAGGCTGCCACGTGGAATAACGAAGGCCCTGGCGATGTCGTAAACTATAGAGAAAAACACTGAGCTGCTGCTCGTAGAATCGTAAAAATAAGAAACTTTGCATTAAATGTAGTATAGTGATCCTACAAAAACTCTGTCATGGAACGAAGGCTTCAGAGATTGTTTATTAGTTTGATATTGTAGAAGGAACCGAGATATGTTAAGACAACCTCGGCTATAAGGTACGCTGTTTTAACGTACAGAGTAAAGTGATGGAACCATGTGGTTCATTAAAACAAATTAATGGCATTCCATGTAATTTATTGTACTTCTTTCATAATTAGCTTAATCATTGCCACGGCAGATTTTACCTTTGTTACTCTTGTACAAGGAGTGTAGCTATTCCATGCATATTCTATTGTATACCTTCCCTGCACTACTATGAATACGGTCCAATTAACGTAGCTTTCACTTGAATTTTAGCTACAATCTTCTCAAAACATCGATGCTCATCTCAAGAATGTTTAGCCGCATTTTGACTCTGACCTTCCGTAAGAGTAAGGTTATCTACGCATAATCTGTTGCATATGGTGGCCACATGATAGTGTCTAGCACGGAAGTTTGCGTTAGATGATTCAGTCTTGCTTTATGCAATGGGTCAAATGAGTAATAGTAACGTGCAAAGTAATTTATATTTTTCGCTATTATACATTTTTCTGGAAACCTTGGACAACTGTGAGGCCTACATAAGAAAGGGCGAGATCAAACCCATTACGTAAGGTTAGTGAACAAGAATTTATTTGAAAATGTCCAAACAATAAAAATAGAAAAACGTTGGCAAATAAGCATTGGTAACTTAACCTTCAACTATATTAATACTTGGGCATATAACCCTTATTAGCTAGAACTCCTCGCAGGCGATGCTTGTGTGGAGAGTTGTTTCGGAGAAATCGAGATATTTTCTTGCTTTTTCAAAGCAGAATTGTTATAATTCAGCTAGATTTGTTGGTTTCCTCATTCTGACTCGAAATTTCAACAGTTTCTAAACATTTTCAGTTGGATTAAAAGATCTGGCGATTGTGAAGGTCAGTCTAAAACCCTGATCCACTAATTATGGAGCCACTCTAAGTGTATTTCGACTTGTGCTTGGGCTCTTGTTGAAATACCCATTTAGTTCTTTTCAACCCGAGCGTCTAAACAGAAGGCATCAAATGTTCAGACAAAATTTCATAGTAATTAGCCAAATTCATGTTTTTTTTAATGATATGGAATTGTCCTGGGCCTATAGAGTAAAAACAATCTCATTACAAGATACTTCCACCACTATGCTCACTGTGGGCAGGTTGTTTCGTCGTCGCTTGGAAGTATTCCATTTTTTTTTTCCAGTCGGTTCTACTGTAATTATTGCCAAACTCTTCGATTTCTGCCTCATCTGACCATTGGGTATAATCAAAATAGTAATCTTCATTGATAAGAGCATTTGCATAGTGCAAACGAGATGAGACATGCTCTTTCTTCAGCGTGAGACTTTTCGAGCAGCGCGTTTTTTCAGGTTTTCTTTGCGCAAAACATTGCTAAAAGAATCCATGTGATACGTTCACCCCTGCTGATAAAAAATGTTCTGCTAATTCTCGGCGAGATATCCGATGGTTATTCTATACCATTGTGACAATTTTAAAGCAATCTCGTAGTGTTAGTTTACTTGCAGCACCCGATCTTTCGTAACTGACCACAGTCCCTTCAAATTTCTATTTCTTTATAATGGCCTGTACAATGCTAATGGGAATAGAGAATTTCCTGGAAATTCTCCAGTAACCGGTGCTAGCCTTGAGTTCCTTTATAATCGTACCTCTCCCTTGAGTACTGTGTTTCTTGGATTTTGTCATTGTGAGAATTCTGAAACTTGTTAGTAGGGCAGAGTCTGTTGCCTCCCTGAAAACTAAGCCGATCAATGTGCCTCTCTGGACTACTGGTTTGGAATTTTCTAAAAAACTGAAAAACAAAATTTCTTCATTTTTAAGAGGCTGGTGGTACTGAATTGGCCATTCGAAGATTTTAAAGCTTTGTTACCAATACTATTTTGCCACCCGTATTTTTATTCAATTGTGAATTAAACATTTTCGTACAAATTCTTGTTCACTAAATATCTCCTAAAGTGATTGATCTTGCCTTTTCTCACGTAAGACTCCCAATTTTCCAAGGTTTTCTGAAATATGTTTTATAGCGAAAAATATAAGATGTTTTGTAGCTCACGAGTACTCATTTGAACCATTGTAATTGTAGTATGAAGTGATGATTACGCGTAATCCAAAGTTGCTTTTTGAGATTATTGAAATTCTTTGAATTAATACTCAATAAAAAATCAGACTGAGGTCCAAAATCATCAAAGGCATAGAAATTCTCATCCGAATGTACTGTTCAAAAATAAAATAAAACTACCAAGTATTATCACTCAGGATATCCCCAAAAGAATAAACTTAGTATCGCCAATCTCAAACAACACCACAATTCTTAAAAAAAATGTTACACCTGAGACAATAAAACTCGTTATCACTTACTTGATTGCCATTAAGACGGAAATTGTTGGGAAAGTTTTTCTTGCAAATGGAGGGGTTGGCTATGGGCAGCGTCGCTTCCTGCAAAACGTCGCTGTTCTCGTAGGTCTTCGTCATGCCCCAGCCGATGGCTACCACAGGCTTGCCCAGCGCCACTTCTCCGGGGGCGAAAGTCCTCGGAGGTAAGCAGATGGGCTGCACCGCCCCTGAAGTGATTGTTGAAAGCATATGAAACATATTGTTGCTGACGTTGAATTGCTTGTGGTATGTTGAAAATGCATTGAAATAAACGACGGAAGATTCTGTGTCAGAGTTTAACTTTTAGCGAGAAACCTATTTCCATTGTCCGATCTCGATATTCGTCTTAATGAATCAAATTTGCGTAATTCTTTATATGGATCTAGGTTTCCAATGATGGCTCAGAACGAAGAACATCGCAGAAAACATTTGCATTTAAAAATAAGGGTTTCATTTGGGCCAATTTTTCTTTCCCATGCCACCCTCCTTTGAAGAAAGAAGATGCCAGGACGGACTCAGATTAGAACTGTTCAAACTACAATTAAATTAAAAAAGATGGGGCTATTGAAGAAACTATGGTTGCAGTGCACTCGTAAAGTAAGTTAAAGTTAGACTAAATGAATGTACAATTATACTCGCAACGTAAATGTAAGACAGACAAAATTGAGTCCTACAATTAAATAGTGACTACACATCAGGCTCCGAGGCGTTCAAGTTCACTTCAGATAAAGCGTACTATAGATCAAAGCTTCTTAGTTGATTGCTTCAGTGAGCCAGAAGGCCTCCGAGCTGCATACGAGAGGGCGTTCCTTAATGGGTCCTGGACGCGACATTTGGATGAGCACGTAGCGCGCGGACTCGGTGTGCAGGGGGCAAATAATTAATAGTATTCAATTCATTAACAGGAGACATACCTCATTAGGAATATGCGAACTACATAGACCATGTTTACAAAAACTGATTTCAATAATCTATTTATCTAATACGATGCAAAAACTCTTATCATCCTTTTTGCTTGTTTGTGCGTACACTCGTGAGTAATAAGAGAGGGCAAAAATTTGTCAGTAATTTAAGAAAAGCTTTTCTATCGTACATGGTTACTGTTAAGTAAGACTAACGTGAATTAATTTTTTTCTTGGGCTTTGGAAATTCGTAGGAAAATAAAGAGCAATCATTAGAGGCTCAAACGGGACATTAACATGATGACCCAACAGGTTACGGGTGGTCTAGTTCACCTTTAAAAACAGTGTCTCTCATGGAGCACCCTATTCTTGCATGGTCCGTGGCAAATGTGAAATAAGTTTCTGATGACTGAGTTTAACCCTCGCCATGAAAATCTCTCGGGTGCAACTACTCACAAGAAAAGTTGACCGTTTGATCAAGTCGCAGCAGAGCGATGTCGTGGTCGAGGGTGGTCGAGTTGTACTCCTCATGGACGATTGTTGTCTCGACACGAGCCACGATGGCCTTTGGTGCACAAGCTTTGTAAGCACAGTCTGGGTCTGTACTCAATTGCCAGTCTCCCAACGATAAACTGGTCCTGCATCGACATGGAAAAACGATTTTTTAAAACTTTTCTGTAGTATACAATCGATTGAATTTTGTATGAGTTGATCACAACGGCTTACGTTCAACGTGATGAACTCTAGTGAACATCTTACTTGTTAAAAACCTATAAAATATGTATCAGTATAGCTGTTTTTAAAATGTAAGGGAAGGACCAGGAATGATCGCCTATGCTCTATGCAGCACGCACACTATTGGCCCTTTCAGCGTAAGATCTGCGTTGCTGCTGGTGTTGAGTATTCAAAACGATAAAATTTATAGATGACAATTCGGCACTCAATATTCCCTAGTGTAAGAGCGTTGAAGCATAACGTCTGAAGCCTCTAACAGAACAGATTCCTAAAAAAAGAGCGCCAAAATACCTTAGGCCCCAAAAGCAGCGAGTTCCTTAGACCTTATCATCTAGATGACGGGACTGCCGAAGCGATGACCCCTAAAAACTTCTAAATATGGTATCATTCAATCAAGTACGTCAAAGCCCCATATAAGCGGGCCTCAGTGTCCCTGGGAGTGGCAGTAAATCGACGGTCTCGGCCCAGAAAATTACAATTGCCAGCCTTTCGTCCTGGTGGAGTCGATGCAGTGCGCAGCCGTCAGCACGTAGCGGGAGCTGATCAGTGACCCGGCACACAACACCCTCTCCAGCCCGCCCTCCTCTGACTCCCCTGTTGAACACCATGGAGGACCAAAGTTTATGCGTTACAGTGCTAATAACATGCTGTTGTATTCATGCACTGATTGGTCGATTCCTAAGGAATCTCAAGTGAAAGATAAAAAGAAGAGCAACATAAAAGTGTACATTTTTTTATAGCGAACAGGAGTTTCAACAGTCAAATATTTCATCTTCATCGCTGAAATTCGAAAAATTATCCCATACGATATTAAGAAATAAAGTGGTTACTTCACATCGATACGTTTGACACGAAAAAACATGTTTCTACTATTTTGATCACATGAAGTAAGAATATTGAGATTTCCAGACAGGGGTTAGTCTTTATCATGGTCACTACAGGATTACATGTTGCAGTCAACTGTAATAAGTTTGCCTGAGAATCAGAGGCACTTGCCCTGCAGTGTGGTCAGCAAGAGGGGCACAACGGGCACTACCCTACACACTGCACACAAGAATACCATAATAATGAGTACTTACTGCGACTCATGATTCGTCAATTGATTTGCACAGAATTCCATTCTTGGTTCTATAGGCATGCATACTTTCGTAATATAATTACTCACTGCTTCACAATTTCATTTGTAATACCTTTAGAACAAAATTCTCATTTGAATACTCAAAGGATTTCTGCTGTATTCGTCATTCTAATGGCAGGAAAATTTTGAGCACAGCCTTTGCAACGACATTAAAAATGATTATACCATTATTTTTTCAACATTCCTCACAAGAGATGAGCATCGGAAACGTTATGGCCTGATTTGATAACCCATTTGGTGGAAAAATTTTAGAAGCGGTGTTTGTGTTTCGCATAAACTAAATTACTGTCTCCATAATTTTTCAGTGGCTGCTCTTTCTTCCCAATGCATAATTAACAGAGTTGCATTTCCGCTCGTTAACACAGGACCACAAACAGACCACACAAACCGTACTGAAGTATAGGATATCGAGTGACCAATTCGAGATATCCTACAAATGCATACATCACCCCTTGCTGAACAGATGGGTAGACATCGTAAGCGACAAATATTTTTGGCACTTAAAAGTTTCGAATTGGACCTGTACTGAACCTTCGCGACGATAGATATCTCACTAGCTGAGAAGGCTGACGTGGGAAATTCCTTCTACATAACACGTAGCGTTAATATCAAGCGTAAAACTGACGTTTGTAGCGCATGGCCACGATCCAGGGGTAGGATCCCAAACTGGCCGAAGTGCCCCCGAAGATGCGGCTGCTCACCCCCCTGCGGCCACACTGCAGGGGTAACAGCTCCTCCTGATCCGGCTGAGTCCCTTCAGTCATTCTGTGCCTGGTCGTCGTCTCCCTCTCCGCTGGGGTTTTGTGCCCCTCGTGCACACCCCGCGGAGGGATCATCTCTGCGTCTGCCACGTCCCCCAGCGGGCAACACACCTGAACGGGGTTAGCTTCTTACATTATGCGAATGATTTCTGTTCCTGGCAAATTGAGTGTTATTCGTTAACTCCTTTTATGACAGGGTCAGGGATAATGCAAATATTCATACGAAGCTTTGCTTCGATTTTATACGCGTATTATACTTATTGCGAGTTTTTCACTATATTGAAGAGACAGATTTGGCAATTCTTTGTACTGACCACAAAAACAAAGTTCTAGCATTGAAAAAATTGTTCTACTGAAAGAACAATATTTTTAAAAGAAATATTGAGTTACAAAGAGATGTGAAATAATAGCTCTTCCTCAGACACGACACAAGGACAATTTCGTAGGACTGTGTTATATTTGATTATTGTTACTGTTATGTAACTATCCTAATCATGATATCATTCACTAAGTACTTGTGTACTAGATTTAGAAATAATGAAATTAATTAGATAACTATGTATTACTATTTGGCCAAATTTTTAAGTTGAAAATATTTTTCCGACCAAACTACGGAACATGTAATAAGATGCTGTTGACAACGATGTTCTCTTCGGTGAGAGAATTTCTGTTGAAAATACATACGTAAAAATGAATTAAATGTGCACGGTGCATTCACTTTTATACCCATGAAAACAACACGTTCGAAACAATCAAAAACAGATTCATCGCTGAAACGTTCTTAACAAACAAAATGAAAGTGCTGAAAATATTTTTTTATCATAGTTTTAATCTTGTTTGTAGATTCACTGACTCATATTTGCTACTGAAAATGTTCATTAAAATAGCATTCTGAGATTAAGATTTCCATTTCATTTAATTCGCAAATTCCCTAAACACATGAGAGTACAGCGCCGAAATCCACGAGCCCTTAATTTGTGGACGCGCTAATTCACGAGAACCTTATGAAACCATAAATAGTTATGCCCGACTTTGTGCCGGCACCGCCAGTGCACGACTTTGTGTCGGCACCACCAGTGGACGACTTTGTGTCGGCACCGGCAGTGCACGACTTTGCGTCGGCACCACCAGTGGACGACTTTGCGTCGGCACCGGCAGTGCACGACTTTGCGTCGGCACCACCAGTGGACGACTTTGTGCCGGCACCACAAGTGGACGACTTTGTGTCGGCACCGCCAGTACACGACTTTCTGCCAGCACAACTTAAATTGGGCCATGCCCCACCAAAAAGCGAAAACCTCTCAAATCATGCAAGATTTCCGATTGACTCGTAATTAATATTCTCAACGCATGAATTAGGACGCTCTACTCTAGCATATTTTCACAGGACCTTGGCTCGCAGCCCCTGGTAACCGCACAAGGCGCCGCTCACGGAGCTGCGCTGGCCACGGTCTCGACTCCTGAGCCTTGCGGCCAGCACGGGGCACTCCTCCAGCGGCACGCAACTCTTCGGCGGGCACCGCCTCGCTCCTGGTCAGAGAGGGAAAAGAACGGTTGTGTTTCACTCCTGACCAAGTATAGAAATCAAAATAAAATGATGTGATGTTTGTAAGATATATATTTCGGTTCCTGAAGCATGCGTGCGAGATAGAATGTGCGCAGGCTGTATGAAATTTACCAGTTTTATCTTCACAGACCCCGCGTGGGTATAAAAATAAATTGATCTGAAGAACTCAAGATGTAGATTTCGTGCTTGGAGTCATCCCCCGTGGAAATGAACTTCGATTACCTTGAAGTCGATTCTTCAGTCGCGTGGTCAGATAAAGGACAAACATTTCTTGAGTGAGAATTGATGATTTTCCATCAGGAAAGATTCAAAAAATTAAGAATAATAATACTGGTCACTTCCGGTAAAGTTTCTTTCAAATGTAGTTGGCCTTGAGCAGCTTCCAGCCTGTATTTCATCAGTACTAGAAACGTAGTAGTTCACCTTTATAAATCCCAACACGTTTTACCGTAGGGTTTTCTAGCCTTAGAACTACTGACGAGTGAAGGGTGTGAAGAATGTGAGGCTTAAGCTTCCTTTTCTACGGAAACACTCCGTGGTTACGTAAAAACCAGTGCCTGAGCTGGGACTCGAACTTCTCAGCTGTGAGGCTATCACGTAAACCAGTGCGCCGTGGAGCCCATTACGCAGACTGTCCCATTTTAAATACCTTTCTTAATTTTGTAGAGTCTGTCTCCATTCAGGCACTCTGCTGTCTCGTTGCGCACTTCATGATGAATATCAAAGCTTGCAAAGAAATCACTATAATTCCGTGAACATTTACATATATCATCAAGGTATTTATTGAAGGAATATGCCAAGGGAATAGGAAAAGAACAGAAACTTCACTCCAGTAAAGTTGAAATGACAACTTATTCGGTTTAAATGCCCTATAATTACTAACAGGGTGCAAAGACGGTATTCTGGACAAGCCGGCAGTCACTCGCACTCGTACACCAGAGTGCAGTGAATAATGGGGAATTTATTTATTTCCCTCAAGAAGAACTCTTTGACCACGAAGAAATTAGCCTTTGCACCGATTTAAACCTGGAACATCTTCATTAGATGGCAAGCGCGTTGCACACAGCACCACAAACTCCCAGAAATATGCACCATTCACTTGGTTTTAGAAACTTCACCGAAGTCTTTTCTGAACTGCGACATCATCACCGGGGCTTTGGCAAAACTTTCTCGTTAGATGCTCATAAATTCGCGACTCGGATACTGTCTAGAATAAAAAGCGCTCCGGTCAGGATTAAGGGGATTTTTCCCCTGTGTTAACAAGCCGCCCCGATAAAGGTCTCCGTTCCATAAATCAGGTTTTGGCTTCCGATTTCCTGCGACGAAGTTCGGGCCTTCCTCGGCCTCATTTAGTGAAGAATCTTAGGCGTGTGGTGACAAAATTTCAAGGCGCACAGCTGTGCATATTATGGGCAATTTCACTATACGATGAGCAGTGCTCGTAAATGTGGTGAGCGCTTGGGGCGTTGGGAATGTCGTGTGTGGCCTGCAGAGAAGAGCGCTTCAATTAAGACATGAGGAGTGGTGACCAATTCTACCAGGCATAGGCTGGCCCCTTCTGCCAACATGATGGCGTCCATTCAATGCTTTTTTTCTTTATGCTCGCTTCGAAAAATTTTGCCTTCAGCACTTATATGACGTTCTATCAGAAAAATCATGGAATTCCTATTATGAGACCTCATCACGGTAAATAATGATTAAGTTTTGAGAGCTTCTTTTTAGCTCCCAAAGTACTCGTCACTCTTATAGACTGGAAGCCTCGCCGTGTTGTTAAAGAGGTAAATCCCTAGGCTGAAGAAGAATTCCTATGTAGTGTATAAAATTAGACGTTCATTGTATATATGTGGTCGGGTTCGCTTGTTCGCTTGTATCTGTGCTTGTACATCGGAATGCGAGAGGCGTGCGAGACGCTGCAGGCATTTCAAGCGTACGCATCGTATTCCCCTTCTCAAGCGAAGTTGAGTACGCAGCGCCGCGTGCAGATGGCAACGTGAGCTAAGGAAATCCCAAAAATGTGGAGAATGCAGAGGGACGCTGGAATTGCTCTGACCGCAGCCCTAAACGTAGGCGTGGGAAGCCGGTCAGGCGGAATACAGAATACCGAGGACCCGATGCAGTTTGGGAGATAGGAGTC
>VOMN01011633.1:0-13166 GCA_014899125.1 Orchestia grillus
TAGGGAGTCCCGATAGTTCTACGCTCGTTTTAGTCTCACAAAACAAATCCCCCACATCGGTAGGGTAGCCTCTGACCTTAACAAGGAAGCCCCCCTTTTTCTTATTAGTTGGACGGGACGCAAAGCGGGCACGCGAGGTATCGCGCCCGCTACAAGGTCATCAGGGCAAACTAAATATGTTCAGAATATAGAGTTCGTATAATCAATTTTGAAAAAAGTTATAGAACTAGTTCTACAACATTTGGCCTAAATAGGCGATTAGAATAACCAGAACGATGAACAAAATCATATTATTTTCAGCACTTATTTAAATTACAGGGTAAATATTGTCCCACTCTACATATAATAATAGTCCAGTGTTGCTCGCTTGCTTTGTTTGCCCGTACGTCTCTTTGTTACGCTCCTTATTTATTTAAATTACAGGGTAAATATTGTCCCACTATAATAATAGTCCAGTGTTGCTCGCTTGCTTGGTTCGCCCGTACGTCTCTTTGTTACGCTCGTTAGGATTTAGACAGGAGAATATTTCCGGGCCCGTATTCCTAACTAATCAGCGAGACAGTCAGTGAAGGAAGTCCGTATCAGTGATACTGCAAATAAGAACATTTCCTGTCAGATTTTCCGTAAATAAGAGGCATCTCAAGAAATTAACAACATTTGCCCCGCCATTTTTTTTTGGGGGGGGGGAGAAGGTGTGCGTCTAATGATTTAAATTATAAGGGAAAACCTAAGTCAGGACACCATTAGAAATGAGGAAACTGATAGTGAAGTTAGGAAATGAAGATGAACTTTTGATCGGTGATATTGCATGGACAGTGGGGAAGTCTAAAGAGTATTATTCACAGTATCTTGACAACCGTTCAAATAATGAGGTTATAAAAAGCCAAGAAATTACTTGGTTGGCATAGGAAAACAACTTGAAGAAATATCGACGGATCTTTAAACAAACCAAAGAAGATCGATTTGTCACAGTAAACGATATTTTGAAAGAAGATAATGATAAGTTATGTATTTATATTTCCAGACACGGTCTCCAGGAGATTCAAGAAAATCAATATCTTTTGACGAGAGCCTTTCAGATCCGAGAAGAACAGAAAGACTGAGTCGAAGTTTACAACTGAACGAGTCACGTGAACAGAACACTGGGAACAGTTGTCCGTCCAAGTGGAGAGAGTTACAATTTTAAAGTCAATCATTGCAACATCAAAACCTATATCTACTCTACCCCGTAGCTCAGAATCTAAAACAAGGCCTGGCCGAGCGCCTTGTCACTATACCTTTAATAACGTAACAAATAACTTGTTATAATTTGATTAAAAGACGGTTAAAAAGTTTGAATCAGAACTGTCTCCCACAGCAAACGAATTTCCACAGCGACGCGACCACTCGTCCGACCTGAGCTCGTCCCAGCCTCTAGTTCTGGAGCTACCAGGCCACGACACTGGAGTCACTTAGCTCCTACTTCTTCTTCTTTATCAGTTCAAAATAAATTAACTAACATCGCTAAAATATTTTATCGTTAGTTTTAAAATTTATTTAATTGCAATTAAGTGCAACGTTGTCTGTTATTAATTATGCAGCATGTTTACTAACCAAACAACTGTCCTTGGTCTTCAATAATTATCGTATCAGTTAATGCTATATATATATGTATCTATAGACGCATATAATTTATTGAAAGAGGACGATCCTATGCAAGATTAAAGTTTTACATTTATTGACACGTATAAATGTATAAATATATATTTTGTAACAGGATATCGTGAAGTCTCAATATATGTATGACGAACTTACGTATCTCACATTGTTATTTGTGTCTTAATTGATATGTACGTTTATTATACGTTATTCAGTGCTTTATACTCGTACGCATAGTATTTATTTTACTAAGAAAAAGTTCATTTCCACACGGATATTTGCTCAAGGACTAAATCAACTTGCCCAAGGCCAATTTGTTACACAATGACCGATTCAATTCTCATTCGATCCTTGTTTATTTCTCCAATGCCCAAATTATGTTGCGTAAAGACCAAATAAACTTTCAAAACGTAAAGTTGTATTCAATATTTACTTTAATTAATGACATTGGTAGCATTTACTCGCATAACGGAATTTAAGTCCTTGAAAATGTTTAGAAAGGACTCATTATTTAACCATTTCCGTATTTTATGCTACAAAAATAGGAACTGAATTAGAGGAGCTTTTACACCCGTGGACTTAAGAAAGGAAATTAAGCTTCAAAACAAGTGGGACTTGCTGCTATTTTACTCGACCGACTTTGGCCTCACGAACGCGGGTAAATGATGTGGACCTCTTCGGATAAGCTCTGAAAATTTCTCAATTTTTTTATTCTTACATTCATTTTTCGTTAGGGTTGTGAACTTGGGCATGATTTTAAGGAAAATTATGCCTCAATTGCATTGAAAAAAATATAAAAACAGAGTTCTGAGGCTAATTTTATTCGTGAATTTTACGCGCATGAAGAAATGGTACACTGATACGATTTCTGGAGGGGCCAGACACGATGATTCCCGTAGAGCTTAATTTGTGAAAGGACTTACCCATTTGATGCTGCCCGTTTAATCGCACGGAGAAACGAACATCGAATGTCCTAAAAATATCACGAGAATGCTTACTACTCTTAGACCATACTTATCTTCGCATAAAAGAAAGTTCTCTAAGGTAAAACATTGAGTCAACAAACGTAATCAGTACGATTAAATTACTCACAAAAGTGATCGCAACTAAAACGTAGTTCGCAAATGCGATCAGCACGATGAAGTTATATTTACGAATGCAACTGGCACGTTACAATCGTTCACAGGTAGAAACATGTCTTGACGAAAACTAATGTGGGGATTGTACTAAATATTATAATAAACCAGTAGACGCACCCCACCACAAATGTCGGGACAAATAATGTTAAAAGATTCTTAAGATGCCCTTTTATTTACGGTTCTTCTGACATGAAATGTTGTTATTTTCAGTATCACTGATACGGACTGCCGTATCTGACAGTCTCGGTGTTAGCTTAGGAATACAGGCCCGGGAATTTTCTCTTATTTAAATCCTTAAGAGGGTGACAGAGAGACGGACCAGCCAACCAAACTAGCAACAACTGGGCATCAGTAAGTAGTGAGATCGCCAGGAATAAAATTTAACTACATACAGAAGGGTATCGGAGATGAAGACATAACGGATCTCTCTTGAAAGCTTCGTTAGCGAGTTTTCCGTCAAAAGCTACATTGATGAGATGCATTATGCATGCACCGTGAACATTGGACATCAAGCGAAGCATCAAACGAAATTTTATTCAAGCGATGCGAGGCGACGGTTATTCAATTAGAGCCAATCTTGCATCATCGAACAGCACGCAAAGCTGTCAAGGACCTTATTCTTGAAGAAGGAACAAGCTGTTTATTAAGAGAGGTAGCAATTGGTCTCAATCGAGTATCAATTGGTTCTTGTACAACTAATGAGCGATCTAAATAATGTCAAAATCAGTCTAGGATAAGTTTGAGCGTTGGTCATGTTATACCCAGCTTATCAGACGCAGCAATTGGTCTCAGGCACCAAGTACTGTGCGTAATTGGACAACCAATATGTGGTATGAGAAAGTAAAAATCGGTTTAAAATGTGTATAAATCGTAGATATGTTAAAAAGAGCTTTAGAAAGTGATTATAAGTTTTAGACGAGCATTACATTTTTTTTATGAGAAATACACGGTTTATAAGAGGATCAATTTATCAAGGACAATATGCACTTTGGATGAACAACAATAGGCAATTATGATAAATATTTGGCAGTGACTGGAATAGATTTATTTTTTTGGAGTAATTTCTTTTTATTTGAAAAGAAAGTTGCTGTAATACGTAATGAAAAATTGCAAACTGAAAATTTAAAAGAAATAAACTATTTTAAGATAAAAAATTTAAAATTCAATTAGGAATACAGATACAAATATGGGGTTTTCTAACAAAAGTTGGCGTCACTGAATTTTGACTATAGGTGATTATTCACGTCAGAATGAATAAAATTGATGAATATCACGAATAAAAATATATCATATACATAGATTTCAATATCGTATAAAATATTTAAACAAATTAAATAAATATATATTAATAAACATGAATATAAATAATACGAATGATCAACATCGATGAATATCGCGCAGACAAAGCCCATCACAAATGACTATATATAGCACAAGGCGAATTAAAATATCACGGAAGAAATCGCGGAATTTTCTCGAGATCGAATAGAAATAATTATCCACCACTCTCTCATAGCGATGCTCCTATTGTGTTCAGACGGAAGTGATGCCATTACAAAGAAACTCGAATTATTTTATATGTAATTAAACTTCCGAGGAAACGAGATTACAACGAATGTCGCACAGGAATTTTTCAAAGACATTACGGAAGTTCATGAAATGTACGCGCATCGAAAAGAAGCGCTCACGTGTGGGGGAAGGCATGCTGATTCTTCTGAGACTAACCCACGCACTTCATAATGGACTGATGTAGATTTTATCTCCTGCATTGGACGGGAGTTGTGTGATTGCTTGTTTGTGTCAAAGGCTGGGTAATGAGACTCGAGTTTATCAAATAATCTTTTCAATTGTAATGGCACGTTAGCAGAGTGAGCAGCTCTTGGAAAGCTGAAGAACAAAACTTTATTTGAGGTCTTTTCTTGGTAGGATGGAATTTTTATTGTGCGAGCACACGTAAATATGCATATAGATGATAATGGTTAGTGAGAAGAGAAATCTTAAAAATAATTCAGTTTGAGCGGTTCGAGCTCTAAGCTCTTTATCAACACAGAAACTGAAATGAGCTTTAGAAAACATGTGATAGCAAAAACTTGGAACTTAAAGGGTAAAACTCATTGATGAAAACGGAATCACAACAACAAATAAGAAAAATATTACTACAGGGCTTATAACTTTGATAGAGCTTAGTAGTTGATTACTTTCAGAGGTTAAACACTCTACAATTGATTCTGGAATGGCTTTAGCTTGTGGATGTACAGAAACTCTAGGGTACGAAAATCAAAATTTTTAGAGCATATATTTAACAATTTAAATTTATCAATATTAATCGGTTGATCACAAGAATCATTGATTCAATGCAGTCTAATGCAGATTTGAGATCGAGAATTAATAAAACGTTCCTTTTGAACGTTTCAGTATGTTCAGTAGTTCAGAGCATGTTCAGTAACCCTCACAAAGAGTGTTCGGTGGGTGGAGCCCACATATTACGATGCGCAATGCGCACGACGAACGTTGCAAGTGGGGGAAGATCGTATGTTAATCGGCAGCCCATCTTCAAAATGAAAAAATTATCTCATAGGGCGTTTTTTACTGAAATGATACGAAACGAAAGTTCATGAACAAATTCAGTTGAAATGATCAAAAGCTTTTTTCCCTTTTCTGATTATTGTTCGAAAAAATGCAAAATAAAATAATTGAAATCAGAGTTCTGTAAGTTATGTCGGTGTGGAAAAATTTTGCTTTCGAAAACCTATTTCTTAAACGGGGGACTACTTAATACGGGCAATCCTTTTTTGCGTAGTTCAAATNACAAATGTGGTAAGCAAGGTTCATTAATTACTATCCGCTATTGAATTTGAATTAATTGCACCAAAAACTGAAATAACTAAGACCCAATCTGGAAAGAGTTGGTTGCCGATAAATAAAAGTACGAAATTGGACATTCGAGGGTAGGGCATTTAGATCAAGCGAATTTACTTGATTCTCAGTTTCAAAGTCTAAGTGAATTTGATATAAGGATGCTGTCTGTTCAAGTGATGACAATAAATGCACGTGCGAGTCGTGGCTAAAAAAGAACGGAAGTGTGGTTTAAGTAAAAAGCAATTGCAAAATATTGGTTTGAGATGATTAGGACGCTGCTCTAGCCAAGTTTTTTCATAGTGGCACATGAAAATATTAGCAAATGTTCTTTATGAATATTTTAGCCACGAATCGCACACGTATTTATGCAGTCAGTACATGGACAGTCAACGTCCTAAAATCGAATTCACTTTAGATTTGGAAACTGCTAATTAACTAAATTTTATTGATGTGAATGAACAACGCTCGAGTCACCAATTCCGTAATTTTGTCCATAGGAGACCAGTTTTTTTCGGATCGTGCCTTAGTTATTTGTTTTTGTTAAGAGCAATTCAAAGTAAAAAGCGTATCACAATTGATAAACTGTACGAATCCCATTTGTTCTAACAATTCTAATAACATTTGTTTCGAAAATCCATCCAGAATTTAATTTTGTTCATTTGTACTCCTAAAAAAATGACTTCCTGCTTGAAGTAGTCTCTCGTTTAATAAGTAGATTTTCGATACAATATTTTCTGCTCAGCCATCATATCTTGAACTCTGATTTCAACTATTTTATTTTACCTTTTATCTGCCATCGGTAAGATAAGTTGAAAAAAGCATTTGAAGATTTTACTTGAAAATTTTCGGGAACTTCCACATTTCATTTAAAAACTCATTCTGAGATAATTTGTTTATTTTAAAGATGGGCTGCCGACTAGCACGCGATCTTCCCTCACCTACAATTTTAGTTGTGGGAATTGTGCGTCGCAATTCGTGGGCTCCACCCACCGATCACTTCTTGTGAGGGTTGCTGTACATGCTGGTTTGGAGTCGTCGAACGGGGTGCTTTATTGGTTCCTCGGATGCATTCGACCGCATTGCACAAATGATGGTTATGATCAAGCTATTAGTATTGATAATTTAAAATATTAGATACACGTTCTGAAAATTTTGATGTTCGTATCCTAAAGTCTCTGTATATTCACGAGCTAAAGCCATCGCTGGATGACATGCAGAGTGCGTGCCCTCTAAAAATAGTCAACTGCTAAGCTCTGGCCAAGTTTTATTCACCGCAGTATTGTTTTTCTCATTTATTGTCGTAATTCCATTTTTCCATTTCTGAGTTTCAACCTTTATGTTGCAAGTCTTTATGATCAATGTTTTTTTTATGGTCATTTAGATTCGGTGTTGATAATAAGCTTAGAGCTCGAAACGTTCAAATTAAAATGTTTTTAAGATGCCTCTTTTCATTCACCTATATGATAAATTTGCTAAGTAAGAAAAATAGTCCTATACTTATAAATGCACATGTTTTCCAAATATTACCCATACACTCTCTACATAGATACGAGTACGCCTTATTAAAAATATGAATAGTTCATCATTGAGTTCACACTTATTGAATCGTTCTAATTTTTATATTTAGGATATTTTGCAGTTTAAGAAATTTAAAAGTTCACAGATATTTTAGTTTCTTTCTCCAATTGTGATGGAGTATCCAAAATTGAAGAATCAAATTGTCAAATAATCAGTTTTAAAAATTACATAATTTTAATTTGACATACTCAAATGATGGGTTTGCTCCCTGGTAGAAATCGGTATGCGGTCAGGAAAAAATAAATTTTTGTTCGTAATCAATCAGTCTGATCAGCAACAACTACCAACGTCGCAGATACCTCGAGCAACAGCAGCTGCAGTGTGTAAGCATAACTGCCTTGTCGACGACCCAGCCTGCATAACTTGAAGTATAAATCTTTGAATATTTAAGGCGATAAAGACCTGAAACATTTAGTTTCTGCTCAAACTGACCATCATGAATATTTGACTATGAACTAAAGTAAATTTATACTTCCCTCCTATTCCAAAAAAAGATGGCAATTTAGTTTCTACTAAAGCGGGATTAAAACTTTGAACTCATTGCCTTCTGCCGGTAGTGAGATGAAAACGCTTCAAGCTTTAGAAAGGAATCTTGAATTTTATTTCTTATCATGATACTGAAAACGTTGCTTGTTCATTTGCAGTCTCATATTCTAAAGGGCTTTTGAAACACCACTCAAATTGTATGTGAGTAAATTAATTTAAATTGAAACACCACTCAAATTGTATGTGAGTAAAATGTTGCTCCCAGTTCACACCTCAGAATAATTTTTCAGGGTTTCGAGAGAAAATGCGAGTTGCTATGGTATATGTATTATTGAGCAAATAGAGGGACGCGCAAAAGTAAGGCTTCAACATTGACCTCTAGAAAATGTTAATCGAAAAAAATATAAAACACAAAACTATGCTTCGCCGGGTAGTTTCTGTTGTGTTAACTAATATATTCAACTCATGAAACGAATATACATGTTTAAATATGACAATAAGAAAATGTAAACGTACAGCTACGTACTTTAGAGGTCAGAATTCAAATGGTCCAGTTAACTCTCTCGTGAGCATTTCTTGAAACAAAATTGCTCACATGGTATAAGGGAAAATGTTTCGTACGGTGATGAGAATATTTTGATCAATCAACCCTAATTCTTCTCAACAATCCTAATGAAAGGTGAACCTATCTCATCATCCATCTGAAAGTACAAAAGAATTTCATGTCAGGCAGCATGTCACTCTTTACCAAACTTCTCGCCTAAAAACCAGTTGTGGACCACGGTATCTCGCTAACTAAAGAATACGCTCTAACCAAATAACATTTTTATAGCACCAAATAGAGCGATCGGTACCTCGGCAATGTGATTATGTATTAAGTAAATCGTATTCGCCCAGGAACAGTCGTTTGATGGCGCCCGCCTTTTCAGCAATGGCGTCCTAGTCCATAAATAAGCAATAAAGACTTTCCGAAGGCATGGCTTTCCACTGCCATCTTCTTGGTCCATAAGTTAGAGTGTGTCGTTTCTTGCTGACCGAGCGACCTTGTCGCACCCTCGGATCTTCTCAAGCGGAAAACTTTGGTCGACATTTCCTAAGGTAAAGTTTGGTCGAGTCAGGCACGGAGACACCAAGCCACAAGTTGCCTTCAGTTTCGGAACGGTCATCTGTTTGCTATAGTCTGCTCTAGCCTACACCGGTCTGCACTGTTTGCTATAGTCTGCTCTAGCCTACACCGGTCTGCACTGTTTGCAATAGTCTGCTCCAGCCTACACCGGTCTGCACTGTTTGCAATAGTTTGCTTTAGCCTAAACCGGTCTGCACTGTTTGCTATCGTTTGCTCTAGCCTACACCGGTCTGCACTGTTTGCAATAGTTTGCTCTAGCCTACACCGGTCTGCACTGAATGTGCTGGTTTGCACTGGTTTATACTGAATATACTGGTTAGCAATGGTCTACGCTGGTCTGCACAGAATTGTACTGGTTTTCACTGGTCTACACTGCTCTGCACTGCATGTACTGATTTGCACTGGTCTACGCTGGTCTGCACTGAATTAAACGGGTTTGCACTGGTCTACACAAGTCAGTAATGAATTACACTTGTTTGCACTGGTCGAAAGTGATCTGCACTGAATTGCTTTGGTTTACACTTGTATATTCACAAGTCTGCAGTGAATTATAATGGATTGCACCTGTTAACACCAGCCTGTGGTGAATTGCACTAGTTTACATGGGACGGCACTAACCTGCAATGGTCTGCACTAGCGAAAACGAGTCTGCATTGGGAAATGAAGATGACCACCATCACATGAGAGCACCAACACAACTGCTCGTATTGGGTGCGGTGGCCAATACATACCTGCAGAGCTCGGCATCTCTGCATCATTTGTCACTGAATTGCTTTGAATTTTACAAGCTAAAATCGCAGGAAAGTTTTAATCAACAATTGTGAAGTGCCTGTCAGAGAAGTAATAATATCCTTTTATAAAGTCCAAATAATTCTTCGTATCACTAAGCGGATCATCGTTCAAAGTAATTATGTTTTCATATTGCTAAGCCAGTCGTCTATCTAAGATGATAGAATTTCTGAATGATCAGATAGACGACACTCGAGCTTTGTAAAATCCCTGAGTGAGTGACTAGTTCTAATAACGGAATCTGCTGTCCTGATTCAGTAATCCACTGATTCCTGAATTTTAATTATGAACTACATATTTAATGTTTCGGTATTGTTGGTATATCATCGCTCAATGTATTTCTCACCATCGAGAAATAGCATCCAAGCAACATCAGATCACCCGCACCCACAGAACAGAGTCCAAGGCAGTAGGCTTTGCGGCCTCCGTGCCTCCTGAATTATGGACTCGGTCTTTTAGATTACATATAATCTGTTGAAATCTCTCTTCAAGCTGAATAAATCAAGAAAATTCGCACCTCTTTCACACCCTGCTGAAGATAGATTAAAACTCCTGTTAAGCTCCGTGATTCAGATGCTGAGATATTATGATAAATTATCTTCAAGATGTATTCCCTTTCCTGGCCGAGCTATGTAACAAATCTCATCCCCACTTTAAAGAACCTCAAATTCTAGCACCCGAAATACAGCTGCGGACATCTAAACAGAAAATTACTTTAAGGCCGAGGAAATCGATAATGTTACAATATGACATCTTTCCGATATAACCCTGATTTATGCATGTTTCATCAGTTGCTAGTTATTAGTGTCCCTGTTTGAGAGTCTGAGTTCACATTAATCACAGAACTTTATCAGTATGTTTAGCATTTCACCTTTATAAACAGGGAAGAGATAATGGGGACATTTTTATAGTCCTGAAAGTAGGGTGAACAAACCTTGTCCTATAACAAACAATGTATAAGAAAGAAACCGTCACCTTATATGCATAAGTGAAAGATACCTTTCTGTCACTTATGTTACGCACCAACGCATCGATGTGAAGTTTTTCAGGTTTCTGTTACAATGCGCGCCTACGTGTGTGTCAGAGTGAAAAATCAAATCAAAATCCAATCTTTGAAGTGTAGTTTGCGTGCAAACGCTCACGTATCATCACAAAGTTCTGCTTTGGAAAGGTGCTGCCAGTTTGGGTGTATACTTCAAAGACGATGTGATTGGGCTAAACACTGTGCCTGTCATATGATGACTTCATTTTTGAAGACAGGTTGGAGCTTTCGATATGATGACGATCTTACGAACATAGGTGTTCATTTTTCACATGATGGCATTGGCATTAGGAAGATAAGTATGTGCCTTCGTTATGATGACGTTGGTTTTACGAACATAGGTGTGCTTTTTTCAAAATATAGTTCGTTCAATCAATTTTGAAAAAATTATAACACTAATTCGCTAACACATGTGAAAAATAGGTGATCAAATTTTCAAGACAATGAATCCTATTAATTTGATTGATATAGTATATGCAAATAGGAAATATCGTCGATATTTATTGAACCTTGATTTGTCACCCTATATTTTTAGTCACAGTATACCGTTATTTATTAAAGGAGTGAATTAAAGTCTCCCACGCATCGACAGATATTTTCATCCATTCTTCTCTGGAAATTTTTCCCAGTTCATCGACATTTCTTGGATTCTTTGGCTAAGATGTTTCATTTAAAATCTTCCATACATTCTCAATAGGATTCAGGCTTGGGCTCTTAACAGGCTACTCCATCACAGTAATAATATTCTCATAAATAAATGTCGTCAAAGATTTTCATGAGTGACACGGTGCATTATACTGCATGAAAATAACTGGCTGATTAATTGCAGTTCTCAGGCTAGGTAAAACGTGGTTCTTCATACCTCCTTACATACCGCAGCATTAACCTTTCCATGTTACCTAATTATAGGTCCTGTACCAGTAGCAGAAATAATGCCAAGGCCCATGACACGCTCTACTCCGAACTCAAAGCTACTTCTAGTGCATTGAGGGAAACATCGTTCATGAGAATTACGTTGAACGAACATCCTCATCAGAGCCAAACAAGTTAAATTTGGATTCATTGCAGAAATGAACACATTCCAACCTTTTTTCCTGTCCACGGGACGTACTGAGTGGCGAATTTCAACCCCGCTTTTTTATTCTTCTCGAACATGAGAGGTATAGTGTAAGGTACTTGACAGAAGATATTGATTGCATTGAGACAGTGGGTCTGAGGAGACAGTGTGTCTAGAAATATAAATGCATAGCTTATCATTAGCTTCTTCCAAATTATAATCTGCCGTGACTATTCGATCATTTTTGGCTTGTTTGCAGGCCCATCGGTCTTTCTTTCAGTTGTTTTCCAGAGCCTGCCCTGCGATTTCTTGGCTTTTCATGACCTCGTTGTCTTCATTTTTATCAAGATATTATGAGCAACACTCTTAGATTTCCCACAATCCTTTCAATAACACCGAACGAAGGTTTATCTTCATCACACAACTTCACTGTCAGTTTTCTCACTGCCGATACCGTCACTGATTCAGCAACCAGGTTTATCGTGCGAGAGTCTTGACTTACATTTTGTCCTATGATTTGAACAAGATTCACTCCCTAATTGAAATAAGTTTTGAATTCAATGCATCGTTTTCCCTTCTGTTTATCATTGATGAACACCCATTTTCCCTGGTGATCACCTATTTTTCACAAATGTTATAGAATTTACACTATGACTTTTTCACAATTGATTGAACAAAGTGTATATTTTGAACATATTATGTTTTCATTAGTGACTTTATTTCCCTATAATGAAGAATGTCATCATATTTTCTTGGAAAGGTTATGTCAGACTTCGACTTTTTACTATCATCGTTCTTATCGTATTGCACGGCACTTTATATATGCCTTAGGTATGGTAGCCTTTTGCCTTAGACATGATGGCGTTGGCTTTACGAAGATTGGTGGGAGCCTTAGAGAAGACGTTATTGAGGACCTTGTGGTAAGGTGATTTGATGAACTTTTGGCGTGGGCCTAGTATAAGATGATATTGATTTTACAAAAATTATTTCTCAATTTGTTCTTTATTTTGGAGAGTTTCCTTCATTTCATTAAAATTCATTTTGTCGATGCCAATAACCAGACCCACAAAATTACAGCTTCTCAATGGATTCAATCTCGGACTTCGCATTCCACTCGTCACTTATATCTATCCTTTGCTGGTGAGCGACCAGATGTGCTTAACAAAATTGCGAGCCGAAAACTGTCACTTGTGGGACCGTCCCTCATGATCGCAAGGTAAGAGAGGTCACATCCTTCAATTTCCCAGCGTAATGGCACTCACTTCTTCGTTTGTGTGAGTGACCACCTGCACACAGTACACAGGACACAGTACACAGTACACAGGACACATAGTACACAGCACACAGTACACAGTACTCAGTACACACCACACAGTACACAGTACACAGTACACAGCACACAGTACACAGTACACAGCACACAGTACACAGCACACAGTACACAGTACACAG
>VOMN01011636.1:0-11131 GCA_014899125.1 Orchestia grillus
CTTGGTCGTATAGATAAATTACAATGCGTGGAATAGTAAAAAAATTATATCAATCAGGAATATCCAGGATATTGTGACGAAAATGCTTATTAGCACTAATTAAAATGAAAATTTATAAGAAACTAATATATATATGTAAAAGTTCCTACGCCTTCTAATACACTTATTAATGCATAATATAGAATAACATAACAGAAAAATAAAGCGAAGTGCCCAAATTGTCCCATTTCTGAAGCGTCTGGAAGTCTCTCACCTCCACCCTTTCCCCCCCACTTTTCTTTCCACCCCCCCGTTCCAAATGTCCTATTTGTACGAAACTTTCTCACATGATTCGGTACACATTTTTAAATGATATAAGCACATGAACAAATGCAATTCTGATATACAAAAAAAATTATGGGACAGTCCCCCTCAGGCAGGCCAGCAGTTAATTGCTGATGGTAACACATGTGAGTACAAGAACCCATGTGAAGAAAAGAAATATATTAAATATTGTAATAGTGGATTCAGGTACCCTGGTTTTGTTTTTTAGAAAGAATATATTTTGTTTTTATTGTGCATATGTTGTGTTAAGTAATATTATAAGCTGTAAACTGTTTATTTTATTTTTTTACTTAGTGCTAAGTGACAAATTGTATACTATTAAAAACAAGAGGGGTTAGAAATAGAAAACTAAAACAATTATACAGTAAAAACTTTAGGACTTTCGTTGTTTTGTATTTATTGCTGAGTGTTCTGGAGATGTGGGGTGTCATATGTGTTTTGTGTTGCGGAGATTTAGGGTGCCATGTATGCGTGTTTTGTGTTAGTGGCTTGCTGACTGTTGTGGTGGTGTGGGGTACCATGGTCGTGTGTGTCATGTGTTGTGTGATGTAATGTATTCCGTGGCTTACTGAGTGTTGTGGGGGTGTGGAGTGTCATGTGTGTGTTCTCGGTTGTGTTAAGAATTGCATTATATTGAAAAATAAAAATTATCTGTGATAAATCGTTAAGGATAATAACATGAAATGCACCACACGCAAAATAATAATATTACACTATAATGTTTCTTCAACGTTATAGTATGACATCGCTGCTTCAAGTATTGCATGAATAATTTTAATGTTTTTACAATACACTATAATTTTGAATTTCAAAAGTATTTGATGGTGAAAATATAAAGTAATTTGACATATTATACAGGTAATTTTCGATATTGTTGTAATATATTATATTCAGTGATTTTATTTTTTATGATGCAATGGGACATGTGATATATCACATGTTACAAATGATCTATATCAAGAAGTATGATATATATAATATTGTATTGTATTACTTTTTTCAGTTATTTATTTTCTGTTTATTTTCACCTATTAGATTCAGAAAGAATTGTACACATTATCATGTTGTATTATGTCTTTTACATTCTAGCATATTGCATCTCATATCTCATATATACATGCATATTTGCTATGCCTGCCTGAAATGCACAGTATAATAATTTATTGTATGGTATTCTTTTTTTCTTCAATTTTAGAATTATATGTTTTATTAGACTACAGCGCCTTACATTGCAGTGATGTACACTGCATAGCACTACACTATATCACACTATATTACTCAACCTTGCACCACTTAACTTTAATTTGCACTACGTTATTCCGCCTTGCACTACGTTATTCTGCCTTGCACTACGCTATTCTGCGTATATAAGAGTCGGTACATCTGGTGACCAATATCACCGGCGGTTCAACTATGCTCGTATTACTCTGCCTTGCACTATACATATTACCCTGCTTTACATTACACTGTATTACACTACACTGTATTGCCTGTATGATTATAAATATGTTTTATTGTAAAGACTTGGCCATGTTCCTTTTAGATGCTTTGTTGAAAAAGATTTTAGAGTTCGAAACCTTTCTAATTGAAATATCCTTAACATATTTCTTATCACTCACATTTATTTCTAAATATAAGTGGTTGTACTTTGTTTTTGTTTTTTACGCGCTAATAATTGCCTTTCAAACCTAAAATCATACGTGCTAGGTAGAAAGAAATAAACAAATCAGTAGTCTTGCTTTTAAATCCATATTCTAAAGCGGGCTCAACAAAGTGTAGGATTTTCCTACATGACTTCTTCTTTTGTTTATATTCGTAGTCAATTGGTTCACAAATTAGGGTACTTTCCCCAATTCAACTTTGGCTGCTTATATTGTAATTACTATATCACTCTCTGTATTTCCCAATTGGTAAGAAAAAGACTTCCAATGTGATCTAAAAAAGTTCGGATAGGATCGAAAGTGCTTCGAAATTTCCCACTGTAGAGCTAAAAAATTAACAATGTCTACGACCCAACATACATTTTACAGGTGCAAATTCTTTATGCAAGGTAGGGAACTGTTCAACTAACTTATCAGGAATTGTTTTCATCTCGAAGTACGTAATCTGACAGCAGCGTTTTACATACCTGGCACATTAGCCTTCTATCATTGATTAATGACCGATGATTTCTGTACGAGTGAACCACGCTTAAATAAGGTAAGAGACGTGACCAGGAATATGGGCACTACTTACAAACGAGTACTTCATGTCAGAAGATTAGCACCCGCTATTGTTTTACGACCTACAGTACTTTAAATTTAAAAAATGAAATTGTTGATGCTATGTGAATTGTTTTATGAATTATAAAGATGAATGAATATACAGTATTTCAACATTTCAATAGCAGAACGTGAACCCCGTGGAATGAACTAAAACACGTAATAAGCAAAATTATTATTCCCTCCTGTCAGAAATACTTGCTACGAAAGGAGGAAACTTCCTACGTTTTAGTGTCTTTTAACCAACTTCTGTTTTGAGTACAGTAGATGATCGTGCACAGTATGTTGAACACAAATTTTAATCTTTAATGAATAATAAGGTGAAGGGAATTTAATTTTATCTTTTCCTATTTCAGATAACATTTATAAGTTTTAAAATTAGCCGCAGGATATCGTAAATAAAGATGATACTATTAGTAAGTGCACATACCATACAGGGTTCTTCACAACTCATGGACCAAACCTTGACAGTGTGTACAAAAACCCCAAATAATCACTTTTTCATGAATAAAAAATAGTCTGAAACAGCCTAGTTAACGAGATATTGAGGCGTTTCAAGGGAAAAAATTTTATTCCAGGGAAATTTTTTCGACACCGGCTCACGACATGTTTGCGTTACTAACACTTGTATGAATAGTCTCTAGAGTTATTAGGTAATCGAAATTCATAAATACCCTGACTAAATTTATTACGGGATTAAANCGGGATTACTCTCAATTAGTCCTGCAGCGTCCATTATTCGTCCAATGAGATCTATCTCTGTCTCACCTGCAATTTCATAAATTAAACTTTTTATATGGCCCCTTAAATAAAAATCTAGAGGTGTCATATCTGGAGATCTCGCTGGCCATAGTACTGGGCCAGAACGTCCTATCCATCTGTTTGGGAAAGTGCGGTCGAGATATTGTCGAACAGTTCTTGAATTGTGAGCTGGAGCCCCGTCGTGCTGGAACCACATTTTTCGTCGAATATTCAACGGCACATTTTCCAGTAGGTCAGGTAGTACCTCCCTTAGAAAAGTCTCGTAAACATCTCATGTTAGGCACTGAGGCAGCACATATGGCCCGATAAAATCGTTACCAATAATGACAGCCCATACATTTACACTGAACCGGTGTTGATACTTACACCGATGCCAAACGTGAGGGTTTTCATTCTGCCACATGTAAAAATTGGGTGAGTTGAACATGCCATCACGAGTGCAAGCTGCTTCATCTGTGAAAAGTACATATGTACTAAGGAAAATCATGATCTCCGTTGATCATATTTACGAACCAACGTGCGAACCGTTCACGAGGGTTAAAGTCGGCTGGAAGGAGCGCTTGTACTTTTTGGAAATGGTACGGGTGCAAGTGATTGTTGTGAAGAGTATGCCAAATGGTTGAGTGAGAACATATTCCTACTGCATTTGCCGCAGCTCTGGTGCATGTGCGAGGGTCTTCCATAAAATGTTCCAATATCTCCTCGCCATAATCTCGTACATGATGTCGACTGCCAGCATCAAATATGTTTCCTTTAAAACTACTGGTATCACGCAAGCTCTGATGCAATCTCGTGAACAATCGGCGGTCAGGGACAGGACGATCGGAAAACCGGTCTGAATACAATCGAACAGCCATCCTTGCATTTCCATTTGCCAAACCATATGCCATGTGCATACCTGCCATTTCGGAATTAATTAAATGATTCATGATATCAGAACTAAGGGACACTGTTCATTAGCAGCAGACGACTGTGATATCAGCGTGAGACAGCCGGCGTTAAATTTTCCCTTATGACTAACAAAATTATCCTATAATGTATCTCGTAAACGAAGCCGTTTCGGACTTTTTTTATTCCTGAAAAAGTGATTTTTGGGGTTTTTACACACAATGTTAAAGTTTGTCCCATGAGTTGTGAAACACCCTGTAGAACACGATAATAGTATTTCGCAGTTCAACGTAGCGCATGTTTCGTATTTTTTGTCCATTCATGTATTAATAGGGGCTAAGATACTAGATAAAGATCATAAAGTAAAATAACCATACAACTACATCACAATTTTATTTTATGCTTCTCTGGGAATGCCACGTATCACAATTTTGATTTATGATGTAGATCTTGGAGCACCATTTGTCACGTGTTTAATTTAGAGTTTGTCTCAAACAATACAGGATCATAAACAACAAAGTGATCACAACAATAGAGGATCAACACGCAACAAAGTGATCACAACAAACCGAAAGGCTCCCGGCGATCTTATATTCAGAATTAACTTTTTCGAGCAAATAAAACAAAATAAATAAAATAAATTTGATCTCAATGTTAACTTCAACAGGGGAATGCATGAGTATATTTATCCCAATAATAAGTTTTTTTTTCTCTGGCTAAAAAATTGTGTGACATAATTTTTTGGGGAAGCAATTAACAGAGGCATCATGCACGCGATTTGATGAACAAGAACACCAGCCTCCATATGACCCGACGGAGATGAAAATTTCATCGATTCAGATGATTCAGGGAGAAAATGAAACATTTTAGGAAAAACTGAGCACACCTTCAGTTACGGATGCTTTCCACGTGGCAGCAGACGAGGGCTGTAGAGCACCAGCCTCCCCCCCATATTACCTAGGACCGTTAGCGCAGGATGGAGGCATTTTTCCCCTCTATTTGGCAGCAGCTCGCTCGCCCGAGGGCTGATTGAGTTACCTTCAGAAAATTCATAATCGGCCGAGATTAAGTTTTAATCGAATTTTGACAAATATTGTGAAGCAGGTGCTTCGAAATTTTCCTATTTTCTCTGGAGAACATCCCGGTTGTTTACGGCGCAAGCGGCAAACATGTTTACAGAAACTCACGCTAAGGCGGGCAGTATCGAGTGCAGGATATTTAGAAGACGTTTATAGGTCACAACACGGGACTTTATCATCACGAGAGGGGCATCAGCTGCAGGAAAAACGAGGTCAAAACAAAGATGGCTCAATAAAATCCGCGAGCGTTTTAAAAGGTTCGAGATTTTAAAATCCATGTTGCTTAGTTAAACCCTTTAATTTTACATAGATGGAAGACAAATGTGTTGGGAGTGATTTTACACAAGGCGTCTGTAGAATTAACACGTCGACGTTATTGCATCATTGGAAGTCGCGGGTGACTCACTTAGAATTCAATTACCATAAGAAATCAATAGAGAAATTAATATCACTTATAATAATAGAAACAATGTAAGTTACTATAAAAAAATTGAAGCAAGGAAAACCGAGCAGCGAATAAGAAAAAACGAAAAGTGTCTCGTTCTCATGTTGAGAGAGTGCACTGCATGCGTGACGATCGTAAGAGCGCAGGAGCGGTCGTGCCGCACTCGCTCAATGTTGCCGTGCAGCTCTACACCGCACTGACGGACCGGCGCTATTGAGTGCACTGACGAGCTCACGGCCTCGTCCTGCCCTCGTTGCGCCTCAAAGGGTCGCCCACAGTCCGACTTAAGTTTTTGCTGCTCGAACTCAGGCGCTCGTACTCTGGCACTCGAACTCAGGCGCTCGAACTCAGGCGCTCGAACTCAGGCGCTCGAACTCAGGCGCTCGAACTCAGGCGCTCGAACTCAGGCGCTCGAACTCAGGCGCTCGAACTCAGGCGCTCGAACTCAGGCACTCGAACTCAGGCACTCGAACTCAGGCACTCGAACTCAGGCACTCGAACTCAGGCGCTCGAACTCAGGCGTTCGAGCTCAGGCACTCGAACTCAGGCATTCGAACTCTACCATTCGAACTCTACCATTCGAACTCTACCATTTGAACTCTACCATTCGAACTCTACCATTCGAGCTTCACCACCTGAGTTCTGCCATTTAAAATATGCTAATTTCAATACTTAATACGAAATTTTCCACTTGAACCCTGTTCGAGCACAGCCCATTCCCAGCACAGAATAGACGTGTCGGAAGCTCCTTGAAAGGCACAGATTTTAATAATGAACATACCAGAGGCCGTCGCAACAACATGTGAAAAGGCTCTTCAAATGGGCATTGGCACGGTTTCAATAATGGAATTGTTCAGCATCATTGAATTGAAATAAAGAGGGATTGATTTGAAATTTTCTCATTCCGCGCTCTGCTGCGAGAGCTAAGCAAGACCTTCCGGCCGAGGCGTTAGGGGTCAATTAAGGGTCACTCACCGAGGTAGGTCAAAGTTGATATTTGTTGCAATTAACCAGATAGGCAATTGAAAAAATCCACTCTACGTAATACTATTATACTCCCATACCGATGCTTTTATCATTCAACAAGGTACTTGCAAAATACGTGAATGTACTCACCACTTGAGTGTGTTAAATACTTTAAATACTTATATGAACTAGTCATATAAAAACAACCCGCGTCACAGTTGAACAGTTATGAAATACATTGGATTAATCTCACCCAGTAATATCCTAGACAAGTATCCTGGTCAAACAGAACTCAAGAGATAATCGTATGAGCTTTGCTCAGTGAAGCTCTATGGCCTCAGAGTTCAAGGGAACGTCAGCTACCTGAGCATCGCCAGCACGCCTGCGTCAGCGATAGGCAAACCCCTGCAGCCTGCGCGAGTAGGGGCTAAAAAAGTTATTCACGAGTCAAACTTACTGATAATTTCGCACCAAAATTAAAAGGCTTACCTTTGGCAGGGCTGATAGTAACACCGGCTGAGTAGAGCGTTTCGTCGCTGGCCCAGTCCAGGTTTCTTAAGACGGTCTTGCCGCCCAAGGATGCCAGAAGAACGCAACAGAACCCCACGGCACTCGCTGCCTCAATCGAAAGCCAACGAGCGCGGTTCTTTCGAAATGCTAATTGATTAATTATACTAGGAATGAACAACGCTCTTTTTGATTGCTTCACGCTCCCATGCTTGCAATCTGCAAGTCTGGCAGTCCGTTTTGAATTGAACTGAGTGAGAGGGTGGTGTGACGGCGAGGCCTTTTCATTGACGTTATGATTGATGTCATTATTGACCACCCTCACAGAGCTCTTGCTCATTTCAGCGTTAAATTTGCTAGTTTTCTTGAGAACACAGTCGTTGCTTGCTAACACAGGGACTTCACTTTCAACAAAACTATTTTCAACATTACTACTTTCAACAACACTTTCACCACGGCGAGCTCCAACAGTAACACTTGCTTTCTTAGAAATACCACTGACACTCTGTTCCCCACGATCACTGTTAGCTCTACTATTTTTATGATATAGAACAGCACCATTAGCACCACCACAGTAATCACCACTAGTTGCATTACCAACATCACGACCTTCACTCGAAGAATGCAAAGAGCAAATTGAACGTCGGAATTTTGACCTCAAAGCCCAGAGGAAAATTTCCGGGGTGGTCATTATGTACGAAAACAACACCACAACATCTGTCAGGGCAAGAAAGAACGCCCTTTTAAAAACTACCACGGCTTTAAAAACGCTAAAATATTGTTGCAGGCTCCTCTCTTTGCCCTGCTCTGAGTTGAAATATGTGCTCTCCAGATTATCCTCTGGAAGCGGTGTAGACTCGACCGAAAAACTTCTTTCCTCTCGGTCGTGATTTGATATGCTAGGGGATTTCTTGCTAATTATACAGATATTTCTACTAGGATTACATTTCCTTCTGCTATTTTTATTCTTGCTCTCGTAAAAACCTGAGGGATTCCTCCGTCGGTTTTGACTCGCTGTCAAGAAGCACGCTTTGTTGCGAAAAAAAGTCATGTCTGGGGAGGACTCAGGAGTGATCTCTGCAGACAGGTTTGGGGTAGATCCTCGGGAAAATTTCGAAATATCAGAAGAGGAATGCGGATCCGTCTTTCTTGAAGCGTCTGAGCTGAATCCGGAGGATGAATCGAGCGGGGATGAATTTAGAGCTGAAGAATCAAGAGAAGACGAATCAAGCGCCGATGAATCAAGCACTGATGACTCCAACATGGATGAATTTTCAAGTTGAGAGTCATTGGCTAAGGTGATAAGAGTTGATGAATCTACAGCTGACGAGTTTTGAATTGAAGAATCCAGAACTGGCGCCTCCAAACTTGGCGAGTGACGTGCATCACAGGCAGGACTTCTTGTGTTCAGCTGAGCGTTCAGAGGAACAAGCGCCATCACGATCGGCTCGCAAGAATTTTTGGTCGGATAAGTATCAGACTTGAGGTGGTAGGAAACAAACAAAACTGACTGCTCCGAAGAAACTGGTGATATCGACCTTGATGAATTCTGCGACGAAGATGACTCAAACGACGTACATTGAGAAGAAGTTGATGAATTCGTCGACGTTTGAGACAACGAAGACGTCGAATCTGACGACGAGGTCTTGAAACACAACGTTTCGGAGCTGGGCACGAAACAGAAAGGTACTTTTGAGTAGGGCGGGAGGGCCTCTTGAACAGGAACGTTACAGTTCTCATTTCTAGATTGGCTCTCAGAGAAAAAAATTTCTTTCGGGGAATTCTCTCCGAACGCACGTCTCTGACTGGACCCATCGTGCACCGAGGCTTCCATCTCTAGCGGTCCCTGGAACGAGGGCTCCAACGCGCTTCCCTGGACGCGCGTCACTTCTCCCGCCTCGTACGCAGGGCAAAGCTGAGTAACGCACTTTCGTGGGTCAGGTTTTTCAGCCTGGAATTGACGTTGCATGTGAGCGCCATGTTGGTCATGGAGAGACATGTCTCGGCAGGGGACCTCGCCATGAGCGTAAGAGCTGCTAACTGAATGGCTCAGTTTCATGACGTCGTCCTCAGGTCTGCAGGCCGAAGAGGCGTCGCTGCTCTTCAGCACAGAGGTTGCACCTGCAGAAGGAACAATTGAGGCTTCATGTTAGAAAATTGCGATGAGAATTTATCAAGAATTTTTTTTCAAGAATATTGAAATTTCATTGAAGAAAACTGACAAAGTTGGTGAATTTAGTTCGAATACGTGAAGAGGATTATTTGGTGCTACGATTCCAACATGGATTTACCTCAAAGAATTATTGCAATAAAACTGTATGAAAACTGTGTGAAATCAGGGAAACAAGTATTAAAATTTATATTTTTGGTGCTTTCAATGTTAACATAACATAATTTACGAAATAAAAAACGCTGTGAGTCACTTGATGTGTATCTTCAATCTACATCAACATATATGTATAAGAGCAAACATTACGCACACGGTAGACTGTTTGTTCAAAAAGCTCGCTCTAGTTACACTAATAGATTAAACCTGCAAGTTTCATGTTTTTTGAAAGAAATAGTGGCTTTTTTTGACGGAGGGCACCATAGGAATATTTTTCGTAAGCAAAAAGCTGACTGACTCAAAGTGTAAGACGATTAAAATTGTACCATACCGCAAATATGGCTGAAGTTATTAACCCATAACATGAACGTCGCTATTGTAACTGACCCATAACGTCAGTATGGCATTTGTAACTGGCCCATAAGGTAAATGAAGCCACTGTACACACTGAATGCAATGTGTGGGTGTAAAGATCAGGAGAGGGATATTTGTAGATGAAAATCATCGTCAATTGAAGTGTATTGAAAAATGTGAAGCTCCCTAAACTCGTGCTTCAAATTTCATTTCTACTAGAATATTCCTTCGCTTTTTCCCAAGCTTCTTGTTTCTTCTAGAAAAAAGTAATTTCCTCTACATACTGCGGAGAGAACTAGAATTTGATGCTCACATGTACAAATTTAAAGTCATAGCTCGCCATCTCAAAGTCAGAATTATTCATCGGGTAGGGAAACAAAAATATTCAGCGCGAAGAAAACAAAATTGGAGAAATAATTTTCCCATTTAAAATTCTCCCCAGATGGTTTTCCAAGCACCTCTGAAGGCTTATTTGATAGTATGACATAGACATATGAAGGGCGCATTGGTGCACATACTCGTGCTTTCAATAATCAGACGAAGAATTTCACAGAAGGTGCTTGAACACTTTTTTCATTTATGCAACAGAGTAGAGTTAACCGACGTATGTACTGCGCGTACTTTTCAATCAATACTTGGAATATCTCGCTTCGACAGCGGCTGAAAATTTATCTTGGCACTTCATCAACCTTATGAATTAGTTTTACTCGTTTTATAGTCGGCCACCAAATCCAACAAAAAGTGATCGAAGTGACTTCTGAGTTCTGACCACAATTGGCGCTCTCATCAACGGACCTCGTGCCTACGGACTTTAGAACAACAACTAGGGCTCCCGAATATGCCCTACCTGGTCCAACTCGGATCGCTATTCCAAAACTTTGGAACCTTTTTTGGGCAAGTACCGACTTGCATTTTTCCCTCGTTATTTCTTTGCCATCCCACTCATGAAGTTTTTTCCCAGGGGCTCAGTGTCATACATCCAGGTATCTTCCTCAAGCATTTGCCCTCTCTGACGGCCAAGTTCTGCCACTCCCAGTCATTCCCCAAGACACCAGCATTGTATTTTCTTGCTCGCGCTTTCCTCTCACGATCCTGAACCAGCACCAATTTCTGCGTTCCCCAGGCGCTCCTCACTCCCCTCTCCTCACTGAGTATGCGGAGCTTATCGCAGCGGTGCAAATGGGATATTTCGAGTATGTTATTAGTTTTTTGATCGATG
>VOMN01011651.1:0-18872 GCA_014899125.1 Orchestia grillus
ATAGAATAGAATAGAATAGAATAGAATAGAATAGAATAGAACAGAGCAGAAAACAGCCTCGTAAATAGGGCACCTGAGCACCAGCGCTTGAAGAAGAAATCAATGATCACACAACGTCGCGTTTCACACAACCCTGAAATGGGACGATCAAAAACGGAGCTTCAGTGCATTTCGAAACCTGAACGTAAACTAGGATTTTATATCTCTTGCTTTTTCAACGCTCGAACGTCAAATAAAATCTCAAATTTCTTAATGAAATCTTGACTAAAAATGCATGTTATAGGAAGTGAAATAAGCTAGGAAAGGTCATTCTGAATTGTTTCTACTTCTTATTTAAAAAAAGACGAATTAGAAAAATTTTATGTAATAAAGAGTCAATAAGTTCAATTTAGAACGTTATCTAGGCTGTAGTTTGCAATTAAGAATTAAAGTTCTTTAGGCATTGTCGTGCTACATAGCGAAGATGTTAACCAATATATACTTTTTTCCCTAATGAACCCGTATGACATTCTTACGAGAAAAAATTACTACCAGATTTAATCATCACTCGTGGATAGAGGTTGACATGATTGACAAGGCTAGTCACGCAAGAGACTCGCCCTTTTCAAATGCTCAAATAAAGTTATATTGTTTTGTTGATCAGAACCTCGCTACGATAATCAAATGCTGACACATATGTACCTATATATGTGCTGGAAAGATGAAATTGACGGATTGGAGCCCGAGCGTTTCAACTGATATTAACAATAGAAACATGTTTAAAACGCGAGTGTATTCTGGTCTCTCTGGTGAAGAACCTGGGCACCATAGCGTGTCCCTCGTTAAAATGTTGCCCCCATTTTAGAAATTCCATGCATAAATTTTGAGCAAACACTTCTTCAAAAACGAATCTGGACCAGTCGCATCACACATCTTCTTCAACCTTGGTAGCAAGATTAGTGCGGTCCTTCACAAGCACAAACTTTGAATGAGCAATACAAACTGCACGCATGACAAACAATGAATACATACATACCTACATACATGCATACATACATACATACATACATACCTACATACATACATGCATACTTACATACATACATACATACGTACAGACATACATACATACATAGATACATGGATACCCTGAAACTTTCTCAAGCAAAGGGGCAAAAACACGGCGACTGCAGAGCCCTCGCTGCCTCGATACGGCTCTATTGAGCAGCGACTGCTCGTTCCGGCTTAGTCTGAACTCGGTTCGTGCACCAGAGCCGTACACAAAAGGGAGTCCATGTATCTTGTCGGTAAGAGGATGATTTAATAGAGGCCGTGCATCAGAGGGAGGCTATAATTAGAGGGAGGGCCCGATCTATTCCCGGGCACCTGGATTCATATTCATATGAGAAATACACAGAAAATTGGACTGCGCCGCGTGTCTTGGGCAGAAGAAAAGCTTGCTTTCGTCCAGCGAATTAATTCAATTTGACGCGTTCGAATATTGAGTGCGAGCGGAAAATATAGTTAAACTTTAATGGATGAAATTCTCTTTTAAAGGCGCTACAAACTCCTTGCGATGGCTTCGTGAAGAAAAAATATTAAAATTCTTACCTTGAGCTCCAATTACGCCTTGGAACGCTGCGATTGTTCCAGCAAACAAGTTAATTGGCAAAAATAGTGGTCGTTATCTGAAAGGAGTACTAATTTAGGGACAAATTTTTTCCAGATGGAACAATCCTTGGATTCCAAGTAAAGTAAGTAAGAGACTTTTCATCGCTTTTATTTACGTAAGTCAGTGCTACCGGAGAGCATTAAATTCTCGTAAATGTTAATATACAAAGATTATATCCTTGTATTCGAGTCGTTCTAAAGGTCATGCTAGGCACAGCCTCATATACTCGCAAAATAAAGAATAAGAGTCGTGATTTTGGTATAATAGCACAATGAAACTTTTAACGTGTAATCTGATTTAAAATCACAACCAAGAATCAAAGACATAATTCACTATGCTCCCGGAATTAATCAGGAGGGGAGACATCACTTTACCCTACCACCACAATCAAGCATGAACGATATAATTTAGGCAAAAATGACATGGCTACACAACGGCCCCGCGCGCTGAAGTTATTGCAGTTAATTCAGCGAAGGTTTCCACTGATAACGAACTAACGAGGCTCTGCAAGAGAGGTCTGTCGCAGCAGCTTAGCTTGTGCCCCATTACCAAACGTGACCGCTGTCTTCTAAGACAAAAACAAGCTAAAAACAGCAGTGTTAGCAGTCATTTTTTGCTCCAAATCGAGCGCGAGATGCGAGTCCATCGCTCGGCCCGTTCGTCTTAGCTGTGAGGAAACTGGAAAACATCCAACGACGTCCGTGCTTTAGCTATTTATTATCATGTTTAATTTGATCTCTTTGGTGTTCAGCAGCGTGCGAGTATTGCTAAAATGTGCATGAATGTTACTGTTGTGGTTACGATCTCCAGTTTCACGAGCCACGGAGAAAGTGGATAACCTATTATTTGTAGTACGCTCTTAAATTCTATGCTGCTTGGCTGAACGGACGGCGTAGGTGTAAAATATTACGACTCTTGTTAATATTTAGGAATGATGACCGCTCGTTGCTGCTACCGTGAGAAAAACTCAAAGTTATCGACGGTTTCCTGTGCTTTTTATTAATTCTGTATGCAGCATCGAATACAAGGAAACCAAGGAATACCGTAGTCTTACTCGTGTTTTTATCGACTCTTAAATTACTCTTGGCTCTAATTTACGTACGAGAGAACTTTCACAAACTAATTTCGATGTCTAAGTTACAATTCAGAGAATCATTTTACGTGAAAGGCACCCGGTTTCTAACCTTACACGGACGTCCTTACCGTTTTTATTGCTCGAACGAAAAGTGTTATTCGTTATTTTTGACTGGGATTTTCGGTTGCAGTTCGCAACGAAAAAATGAATGAGGAAAACTTATCCACTACTGCACTATTTCATGAACATGCTATGTTCACGACTTTTTTTTTCGGACGTGACTTACCTGGGTCGCAAAAACATCATTTCAGCAACACACTTGCAGAGATATAACCGAAGCGTTAAGAAAATTATTCCTCTTAGAGATTTTGAAAAAAAGTAACCGCGTTCATGTTCAAAGTCGTGCAAGAACTGGGAGGTCGCCAGACTGGGTAGCATTTCACACGATCGGTCAAAGTCTGAACACAGTATCAGAAGACATTTGAATATCTTGAATATCTTGAAAATATTTGGGCCTCTATGCCCTGNGCGAGCTGTTGAATGAGACCGTTTCCCTCCGCCGTTTGACCCTCAAATATGATTTTGACCTAAATATGACCTGAATCCAGAATAGAGAGCAAAGTTAGCCTTCGATGCTCATATTTGGGCGTCTGTCTACACTATCTTCAGACTTTGACTGATCGTGTAGAAAGCTGTTAACGCACAGCAACAAAGTTTCTCATACTGTCCGTTGCTTACGTAATCACAGAGGCATTTTAACACTTACGATGAGCCTCGATTTTCCCATCTTTTCTGTAGAGCACGTGAGGTCACAACGACCGTTGGCTTTCCTTTTCATTTGCATCGTAATCCTGCAACAATTTAATATCTCGTAAAATTTATGAATTGGAAAAAGTTGTCTCCCCCGCTCTCTTTCTTAAATTTCTCTGTTCAGTCACGTAATGAGCAGTTTGAGTCAGAATTTACGATGAATTTATGTTTGTTCTTTGTGTAATTGATATACGAATACTCAGTACTGCAGTATCTGTCTTCTAGTAAATGTTAAAAAACACCAATTAAAATGGAATGATTCCTTTGCACCACATCTTTGCTCGGAACTTCTTTCTGCTTGTAGATTTTTTCTAGTTTATTGCCTTTAATTCATGTGCACGGAGGTTGATTATTCAAGCATAGTTTAATAACCCCCAGTGCAACGGTTACATACAGAGCAGCAGAGAAGCAATAGGCAGTTTCTACAGAGATATCTACAGTAGAACATAGCATTTGCTCCCCCTCATGATTATGATCAGCGAACATAGTCAGTAATTTTGAAATAAAATTTTGCTCATCGCCCGCTCAAGTGGCAGTTGCACGGGACCAATTTAAATTTCTCGCCACACTGCTTCCTGATCAACGCCTTCTTTTTATATGTCATAGAAAATTACACATCTGAGTACAGTTGTTTGAAGATGACCGAGCGAGGCTGCTGCTTCTTGCTTTGGTCCTCTCATAAGAATAGCACTGCCAGTGGCAACGAAGGATGCTCGGCGCACCATTAGTAACACTTTAGCATAAACGTACACTCACTCGTCTGCAATCATATATCTCTAACGTTACTTATTTTTCAAGCCCATGTCTTCTTATTCAGCACAGTTACGGTTAGGAAAATTCACAGCCACTCGTCAGCGTGCAGACAGGACTGAAACCTCAAAAAGTAACGCAAGGCTGGCCGGATTTCGATACGCGTACGCCAGGAATGACAAAACACCATAAAACCTCGATCCCGTCAAAGCCATTTCAAGCTTCGCTGCATCGGAGCTTGAAGTGTATGCATAGGAAGACTTTATCCTTGTCTGACTTGAGGCGTAAGACTCCCTATGTCTGACTGGAGGCATGGGACGATCCATGCGTCTGTACGTCTGACTTCATCTGAACACGAACGGAAGCCTGGAAGCGTTCGTGACTCTCAGCCACGCCGCACGATGCTTACGCGGTGTCTGGCCGAGGGGCGGATGCACGCTCCAAAGGATGCCTGCTAGAGGTGGAATATTCTACAGGTTTAGTTAAGCTCTTTGCTCCAGGCCTGGACAGAGTACTGACTTATCCAGAAATTATCAATATGGTAACGATGCGCTGTATCGTTACCGGCTCTAGACTCAGTGGTCAAAAGATTCTTAGGAAATGCATTGCAAAACCATGTAATTTAGGTAGAATATATCTTTCAATAGAACTCCTTTTTCAGAAGCTGTAGGACACCCAAAATAGTCTTCAACGTTCGAGCCCTTTTTAGAATACTTTTTGAATGTCTATCCAGATGTCAACATCAGAGCGTGACTCCAAAATCAGCATATTATTTTCTCTGTAAATTTTCAAACTTTTCTCCTAAAGGGAAGTTCGCATGAAAAAAAGTGTGCAGTGAGGTTATCAGCACTGCACGATTATTCTAAGCCATATTGAGCCAGCCCCATGGTCCCTGTGAGAGGATGCCTCTTGTTGGCATCCAATTGAAGTACAATTCCCAAACCATGACAGAATCGCGCGTGAGCGACTGCAGTTGCTACTGAAGTTCACAGTCGATCCGCAAGACAGTGAGGCATCGCAATAACTTTATAAAATTATTTCCCCTTGCCCTTGATGTTTTTCTACTCCGCCAATTGGTAGTTTCAGTTCCAATGGCTTTCATCAACTAAGCTTATTTATTTTTCTTTACAAATACTTCATTCCATCTACGGATCTGAGTTTTCTGCACGGATCTGAAGCTTACGGAAAAGCTTACTCACCAAAATTCAGTGCTACGTCTGCAAGTAAATCAAAGGTGACGTTGCTCAGAGAAATCGCTCTATCTGATGAAGGAAACAAGAACTTCCTGTACGAGGTTGTGTGTTGTGTCGTTGGAAATTACAAATAAGAATTGTTGCTTTGTAAGGCGTGTCGAGGTACGTTAAAAAAACTCTAAATTCGCCGTTTTGCGCTCGGTTGCTAACGAAGTAACAATCTCCGCTTCATAATAAACAAGGGAAGAAGGGGAAATGTTTTAAGGCAGTAATAAATCATTGTCAGCAGTTAGTAAATAAGCACGCGATAATGGATTCATGCATGACAGGACTACTGCAGGAAGCAGTAATATGCGCTACAAACTGCGCTAAACATAGAAGACTGGGAACTTTTTCATGAAGAGGTCCAATCAGGGTCAGGAGTCATAACACGTTGTATACACTTTCGTACAGACAAGTATAAAAGTTGAGCCAATCTCATTCACTGAGGTTGAAATTAAAAAGCAGTAAACATCTCAAACGGAGCAATGAATAAATAGACTTTTAAATGGGTGTTGAAATATAGCCCTTCAATGAAGGATGTACGATTCACAGAATTCTGTTCAACGTCAACGATTTATGAGAGGTGGAACTCGGCTCGGCTGTTGGCTGGAGGAATGGAAATTCAAATTTAAAGAGAATGGTAACGGCAAAATTTTTTTTCTCAGGCCGTGCTACAATTTGAAATTCTTTCGCAATTGATGAGTGAAGATACAAAAAAACTATTTTTGACGCAGAGAAGTGATGCGTGATTTTGATAGCGCGTAAGATGGAGATACGCAAGACATTGAGCGTTATCAATTGTGCAAGGATGAGATTCTGTGTTCTACATATGGTATTATGCAAGCTAACTTAAATGAAATTAGAAAAACAGAAAAAAAATAAAATAACGACAGAAAATGACTGCAGTTTTCTCCAGTCAGCTGCATAGCTACAATTGAAAGATGAAAAGCGATTTTAAAATTTTTCAAAATCTAATAAGACTCTTGAATCCAAAAATTGCTTAACTTTTAAATCCGAATGCCTTTTGCTTCTCATTTTTATCCCACGTCATTGATTCTCATTTAAAAATAATTATTCGTGTTACCAATTAGATACAAATACACAAATAAATATAAGTGTGCTTCAGAGAAGAAACTGATGTAGTTCATTTCGGGTTTCCATTTTTATTGTTGCCCAAAGCGAATTGATTGGTGATTGAAATGAATTTCAAATTGATTGAACTTAGATTTGAAGCTAAGTAGTTATTTGAGTGTCACATTAATGCTATGGGAATAACAGCGCACGTTCATAAATGATGCTGCGAGTCCGAACATCTGGTGAAGTTAATTGTGCGTGACGCTATGTACAGTAATATCTCCAGTGATGGCTATGAGTCGTTCGAGAAATTATTTTTCGATATCACATAAAACATCCCACAATAGTGACTCAGCATAGTATTTGACCGTACGTTACTTTAACCGAGTTTTGCATCCAGTTTTTGGTAAGCTTCAGTTTTCCTGGATTTTTTCAGTTATAAATAGCAGAGCCTCAGATTCTGCTATTATTCCTGTCGAAAAACTCTGACAAAATTCATGTGCGACACCTGAAGCATCACTTTCTATGAGAAATATTCCAAGACCAGTAATTTAACCCGAACTTCCTCGAAAAAGTTATCGAAAACAGATGTTTACGATGACTGGAGTGTACGAAAATTAAATTTTGACTGCATAAGAGTAGGGGCTTCATAACTCATAAGCTTTAGAGCTCAACGATACGCTCTCAATCATTGACATTTTGTCCAGCATTGCGCAAGGTCCTCAGTAGATTTTATGTTCGTAATTCGGATATAGGAAATCATTTAAACCATTTGAATGATTTTCATTTTTTCAGACAAGCATGTTGAAACAAGTCAAAATTTAATCTCTTCCTAGAGCGATTTTAATATCCCAGACAAACAACTCCTAAATTTGCCAGCGGGTGTGCACTAGGCTAGGTAGAGAGCGCTCAGAGGGCGGCCTGAGCGTGGATCATTATAGAATAAAACTTGCAAAAGCTGTCATCAAAATTGTAGCGCTGAGTCTCTGTACCTGGCCACTATACAGCGAGCCCGTGGCGGCTGTCCACACAGGGAATCTAAATTTGTTAGAGGCTATTTCTATTTTGTCGTGTTGACCATGTACTGTGCAGCCATGCTGTGCTTAAAATGATAACGTACTACCAGGCTCCAACTCAGGTGTCCTGTAGTTTTCACTCTCATTAAGTTTAAAACTAGAGTAAAACATCCCCTCTCATTAAGTTTAAAACTTAAGTGAAACATCCCCTCTCATTAAGTTTGAATTTAAAGTAAAACATCCCCTCTCATTAAGTTAGTATGTAAAGTAAAACATTCCCTCTCATTAAGTTTGTACGTAAAGTTGAATATTCCCTCTCATTAAACTCAAAACTACTGCCTAACGATAGCCGGAAATCACCCGCATGGAACTTGTAAAGTAATCAGCACATAAGTTTTTAGCGTGAGGATCAATAAGTTGGTCTGGAAATTTATCTATTCTAGCATAAGTGCTGTGAATTGCAGAGGATGGATTGGGGCATTTTCCCATCACTTCAACGAGCGTGACTCACACTGCAAAAACTGACCAAAATTATATCTGGAAGCCTCGCGAATGAAGGACACCATACACAAAGGTCCTCGAATATTGTATTTCTCATTAAAATATAAAAAGCTCGAGGTAGTAACCTCTTACCTAAGGATTAAACCTTCCGTCGGCAGAAGTTTAATTCTGAACCCCAAATCAAAGAAAGATCAAACCCATGACTTAACCGCTATGTTAGATCACGACGTCGCTTGGCCGTGCCAGTTTCGAGGCTCATTCACAAGTCGATGATGGTTTTAAATTCCAAGGTAGTTTACAGCGATTCTTAAAAAAATTATACACTACTTGGCATGAACGAAATTAATTTTTTCTGAAATTAGTTTTAGAGGCGAACACTGAAAAAATGGAGAAACTTTTAGCACCATCTCCCACAAGCGCCATACGGAATCGTGACGACCATGAAGGAGTACTCATTGTGGAGGAAAAAAGAGCATGATCATAGTCTTTCAAAATATGTTTTTTCGACGAGCAGAACTATAACGTTTTCGTACTTCTGTTGATCGGGTTGACGAACACCTCACCAAGCCAACTAAGTTGGGCTCGGTGAATAAGTCACTAGGCGATTACCCCTCAAGTGGACATGGGGTTGGAGTCCGTCTACAGAAGTTGGCACCTCAGTAGAGCCATGCAAGCGAGCCAATGGGTTGTTCGTGCACTTCACTTCAATGAGTTGTCGTCAGAGCAAATTTTCGCAAACGGCAAAACTGAGATTCTTCTTCTTTTCTATCAGTGTGAGTGTTTCATGGTAAGATAACATTTACCATATTGCTTGAGCCATAAAAGTCAATAATAAAAATCTTGTAGTAGAAATCGTCCATCCTATCTTGTACATGCCCAGTGCAAAAAGTGCTGTAACTTACGATTTTTTGCTCTAATTTCCCCTGAATGGGACTTTTACATGGGAAACCTTCTAACGCATTCCTACGTATTAATTTCTGTTGTTTCATTTTACACCAAAAATTACACGTAACATTTCTCACGTCAAGGTGCATAAGGATTCTCAGGAACGCCTGCAGACGCCTGCGAAGTGACCTCACCGCCATTTAGTCCCTCCAGAGCTGCGGACAACAAACTTCTTTACACCATTCCGGCGATTCCTATACGATCGCTTTCAGGAAGCTGTACTGTAACTGACCGCTCGTCTCATCAGTTAAGGGACCTCTAGAAGCCCTTCAGGAATCTCTTGGGGACCTAGGGGACCTCTAGGGGCCTAAGGAACCTCTAGGGGCCTAAGGAACCTCTAGGAACCTTTCAGGAGCCTCTAAGGGACCTAAGAGGCCTAAGGGACCTAAGGAACCTAAGGGACCTAAGGGAGCTATGGGACTTAAGGGACCTAAGGAACCTTTCAGAAAGCTTTACTGTTACTGACCGCTCAATTCTCATCAGTTAAGAGCTCATGGCTGCACTGCGTTATCTTGCTCGTAGTGTAATGATTTCCTATTATTATGGTCGGGTTTGTGCAAGGCGACCAAGTAATTTAAGTGCAACTCGTTGGGGCTATTATCTTCGTGTTGTCTGCTTAGAGAGAAGTGTATGAGCTCAAATTTCTGTACCAGCAATTTTAACAGTTTTCCACTCGAATCAGGTTAAAAATGTTCGATTTTGCATTGTGTGTTCCTTGTTAAAGACTTTCATCGAAGAGTTTCATTCGTCGAATGTAATTCAATGTGCTTGAAGTATCGTTGGAGAATTATCTTGATTATGAAATTCTCTGCATTGAAAATTTAGTCACCGTGATCACTTAGTTGTGACAATCTAGGTTAAAAATCCTTGATAGAAATCATTCATAAAGCCCACAGTAGGTACAGAAGACTTAAATAACTGTTAAATTAAATTTCATGTCTAAGTTTTGAAACCTCTTTCAATAAGTCGCTAACACCCTCAGTGCTGTCGAAACCTACGGCCTTATTTTGTGCAATGGATGATTTAAAAATTGCACTGTTCCTTGGAAGAGATTCCTTCGAGTTAGTCATTTTGTGCTCGAGAAAAAAGTGAAACAAAAAGCTCGTTACTGCCAGCGGAACTAACACCAGCTGAACTACGCATGTTCGATCAAACATGGGAAATACGTACATAGAAGATTTTAGGCAACACGTACATGGGATATTTTGGGAAACACGTACATGGGAGATTTTGGGAAACACGTTCATGAGAAATTTTGGGAAACACGTACATGGGAAATTTTGGGAAACACGTACATGGGAGATTTGGGGAAGCACGTACAAGGGAGATTTTGGGAAGCACGTACATGGGAGATTTCAGGAAACACGGACATGGGAGATTTTAGGAAGCATGGATATGGGAGATTTTAAGAAACAAGTACATGGGAGATTTTGGGAAACACATGGGAGATTTTGGGAAACACGTACATGGGAGATTTTCGTACAAACGTTTGCAGCTGGAGTCTGCTTCAGGGCGTCTTGGGCGCTGGAAGACAATTCCTGCAGCCACGGCCTCCAAGTCACAAACCTGGAATTTCAATACGCAAGAATCGCGGTCGCTTGGACCACACATCAGACACCCTAGTTCTCAGGGCAAGTACACCCGTGCGTGGCAACAAAGTTGAACCTTCAATTGTTTGCCCGTTCCTTTCTTGGGTCAATCGAGATTTAGAGGCTCATTGCGCCTCGGTCAGTAAGCTTTCCGGTAAGACTTACTAATGTATAATTGTGTATATTCTCGAGGCGAATGTCTGTCCTAGGGTTGGTTTATTACTGTGAATGTAAGTGCGTATAAGAGGTATCGCTTGTTTATAGATGTGTTTCCGAGTTCATGCAAGTAGGACTTCTTGGTTTGGCGTGCCTGAGGCCGTACTTGAGCTATAGAGTACGAGGTAACATTGAATACTCGGATTCTCATCTTAGATATCTCATCTTCATTGTGATTTATTTATATTCACAAGCACAGTGAACTATGGGAATTAGTTATAGAAATGTTCGCCTGATCCATATTCCCATACAAAAACCTGGTTACTTACACTAGTTCGAAGGTCTTAATAAAGTCTGTTAAAAATCACGATTTTTAAAATAAGACAATCTGCATTTCTACGTGTTGTTTTCTGAGCAGAAATTTAAACTCCAGCTAGGCTTTACTTATAGAAACTAACCTATTAGATGTCTATACTGAACTTATTTTTCCATTGACGATTTTATTCCGCGCATTTCAAAATTATTTTTCCTTCGTTAGCGAGTGGTTCTCTCCTATAATTATTTCAATAAAATTACCCTTTATTTTTACGAATCGCAGCCCGGATTTTGAATAATTCGGAGTATAGATACTCGTGTTTGCCTTATGAGTCTGACGTTTTCTCGACTCGTTCGCCTGAAAATTCTCCCTGTGAAAGGGTACAAAACTTGGTCAAAAAAAGTAAAGTTCAACTAAATTTTAAATTTCTTTTTTTCGTGAACTCTGGACGTCTCAGCCTTTATTTTTCTCTATGTAGCTTTCTGATAATCATCACCTCATTTGAAACTTGATTCAATTCCTAAACGTTCATATTTACAGGATTTCTCGAGGGTAGCCGTTGAAAGAGAAATTATAGCAGTTCGAGGTCCTCTATCACACTCTTCAAAGAAGAAGTATTGTAATTTAAGCACTGCGAATTATAGGGGTTACGCGTTCAAAACACTTCCATTAATGCGTTATCACTATTATTTTGATCTTGTTTCTTTTACCGCTGTAGTACGCCGGAAAATGTCACTCTGGTATTAGTGATACAGTTTCTACAGTCATCCTTGGATCACACATGGAGTTCCAGCGACGTAGTTTGGTGCTTTGAATCCATTACTGCCCATGTAACTTTCCAGTTGTTTGACGCTTTTTCGTGCCATGTACTTTTTCTTTTGAAGGCCCTTTAGTGATACACAGGGTGTGAGACTGGCAAAAATGAGTAGTAACGCACGAATTCCTCTTGAGAAGCTGCATTTTTGAACAAATAAATGCGTTCCGTATATGAATGTAATCATATACGTAATCAAATGCGTAAGTACACAGAGCTGAATTCGGTGCATGGAACAGTGAAGACTTCAAGTGGTGAAGGGTGTCCTGTGAGATCCAAATACGTACAATTTCTAGGAGTTATTTTGTAAGAATTAAATTAAGGCCTATAGCCTACGAGCAGTATGAGTACAGTCCTAATTTTTCTTTCACTGTCGTTGCGTTACACTAAACCTTTGAAATAAGTGGAGCCCTTAAAATTGCGCCTCCTGCACTCTCCTTTACTTACGAATGTTTTGGAGGAATTCTCAGATTTTCAATCTAAAAATGCGACCGCAAGTTTTCAAACTTGGAAAATCAACATGACAGATTAGGGATGAGTTCTACCGCCACGAGGAAGGCCAACACAAGTAAATGTAAATGCACTCGAGAGACAGCTCTATAAATTCATTTTCGATACGAACTATAGAACCTATAATTCGGGAATAACTGGTTCATGACTTTGAAAGATAGAGATTGTTACAAGTGTACAGTGAATTGAGGGACAAGTTCAAACTAATCCAACGTTATCAATGTATGTAAGGTTTCGTTTTGATCTTGCATGAGCCACATGTTACACATGTGTTTTTTGTATACAGGGTGTCCCACAAAAAAGTACATCGGAGTTCGAATTGATAGGACTACGAACTCCGATGTACTTTTTTGTGGGACACCCCGTATAGATCTATTTCGTCTCTGGCGACTCACTTTTGACAGTGTGTGAGTATTGAAACCATTACTCCGACATCTAACAAAATCTAACGAATTATTACCATTACTCCGGCATCTAACGAAATCTAACGAACTGTTACCATTACTCCGGCATCTAAGGAAATCTAACGAGTTGTTACCATTACTCTGGCATCAAATGAAATCTGACGAGTCGTTACCATTACTCCGGCATCTAACGAAATCCAACGAATTATTACCATTACTCTGGCATCTAACGTAATCAAACGAATTGTTACCAATACTCCGACATCTAACGAAATCTAACAAGTTGTTACCAATACTCCGACATTTAGCGAGTTTTATTTAATCCTTTCGCTTCTGCGAAACATCACAAGTCACAGGGACAGCACCTCAGGGGTCGCACGTCATAGATTGTTAAATCTGCAGCAGCGTCATTCCAAGGAAATATTTTAATTCATGCTCACCACCGCAACCCTTGGACGATCAGTTCACCCACAAATTATAGGTCTAGTTTGTTCCCGCACCTCAGCGCCACCCTCAAAAACCGAGTTCTCGCTCCTCATCACCCACCTTGCGTACACCTGGGCGTTTTTATGCATATTAATGTTCGTGGTTGTTGGTACCTCATGTCCACCATCAAAAATGTACTTATAGCGCCTCATCACCCACCTTGCGTACGTCTGGGCCTTTTCATGCGTATAAATCTACGCGGTTGCTGGTACAGAATTAGACACTCGGCGTGCAGTATGCCGGAAGATCGGGGACCCGAAATTTGGCGTAGCTGTGTAGCGTGTCATGAAGTCGTTCAAAGAGCTATTAATTGCCCTGCAGACTAGGCAATCCATCACTGCAGAACCGTGGTATTACCTCCGTGTAGCTCACTGCCTTAGCAGACCTGAATTACTCCCATAAATTGATGAAAGCATTTTTCCCGAAACTCAAGTGATGTACTGCAAAAATACAGAGCAGAGCTTCAATCAAGTGAACGTGAACGCTTCGATATGAGGGCTAGATACACTTACCTATGTAAAATTGGGCAGCCTTGAATAATTGATGCTTTGTTTTGACTCCTGATGGATTTCGAGTGATTTACTGCGAAAAATTAACCGTGTTCTGCTACAGTGATTGTCACAGTCAAATGAAAGCTTAGATTTCAACACGAGTTCCAGGCGGAACTTCCAGCGCGCGACAATTCCGATCGTCCGGACAAACTGCTTGCCTGTGGAGGAACCAGGTGGTGTTCTGAAATGGTGTCTGCTCTAACTGATAATTTGAGCCCATCACAACTAGATGGTCCTCTTTTTGATGTTCTGCTATTTTACAGGATTGGCTCTTGTTACCTGAAAACACAACTGAGGGCATGGAGCTGCATGGACTAGATTTCTAAGTTCCAATAACCACAAAGAAGAAAAAGAAGATACGGTGTTCTGGAGGAGTGATTTTTAGCGTTCATTCTTTCTACCTCATTAAAGATGAATTTTTCATGACCATGTACGCCTAATTTCTATGTCATTTAATTTGTGGCCGTTTTTATGCTATTATGTCAGAAAGGCGTGTGAAAATCTGTACTTAGCTTTGAGTTTTAGAGATCAGCATCTCGGAAAACATCCTGCAACGAAAACAAATTATCAGTTAATGAATTCATGACATCGAGTTTAAGTTTTAAAATTATTGACATGACAATACAATACACGATATCTAATTCGCTAAATAAATGAGTCTATAATTTACCTTAATTATTTAAAATTAAATGAAACATCGAGCTCAGATTTTCTACTCGTCGACATGGCGATATAATGAACTGGAGATATTTTATTCAGCATACAATGAGCATAAATTACAGTAATTGGGTAAGATTTGAACGGGTGGTCATTTTACGAAACATTCGACGTCGAAATTATCATTCATACCTTGATGGAAATGTACACGTTACTGGAAGTACTCGATAATACTGAAGGCTGCTCAGTGTGATCATTCTGACAACATTATGTTCGATCTACTTCACGAATCGTGCGCTGTAATTCTGCTTATGGAAGTAAAAATTCTTCGCTTTAGCACACGGTCGTTTTGAAGAAAATTTTCCAGGAAATATTTTGGAGTAGCAAGGGTATTTTGATACGTTTTATTCTTGTACAGATGCATTCTGGAGTGATTGGAGTCACGCTCACAGGGCCTGAATGAATGCTGATTTCATGCATATTCACAGTACAAAATGCCATTATTGTGCACCCGTAACTTCTTCCGTTCATTCCAATTCAATAACATTTCCTTTCATATGGTCCTTCAAGGTCTAGCTTTGAAAAATAGGTTATCGCTTTGTTTTAGAGCAACAGTTCAGACTGACAAATTTCTAATCTCGTTCAGCAATCATCGATTTCGCGCAAACATTGATTCCCAGAGACAGGCTCGTTATTGTTTGAGTGAGAAATTCTTTGTTTCCTGGATTGCATGGCACTCTCTCATTGTTGCTAATGGTCACCTTTGAGTCACGGTAGTTCTACAATAAATAATTTATACATGGTAAGTCGCAGAACGAACGCACTTCAGAAATTCCCGTTTTATGTACTTGAGTCTATACTGATTGACAATTGTGGCTGTGATAATTCTGCTGCGGTTCCCTCGCTGCGAACTACAAAATTTAACTTCCTACGCTTTCAGAAGAGTAATGACTGTTCTTTCCTTCTAGGGGCATAAATATAACAGTTAATGGACACACCTTTGCTAACAAAATTAACAGGCGTGGCATTTTTGCTAGATAAAAATGCTTTCGGTACTTGTTCAAGTATTTCCAGTTTGAATAAGGAAATGAAGATGGTATGGGTACGAATATGTGAGACACGGTGAAACACTTTAATTCACAAATTTTTTAGTGTTTGAGAGACATAACATACATAACTATTACAGTCCACATTTTCGTTTACGAAGTTAAAATAAATAATTATCCATTACCAAGAACTGCATTCGTTTCGTACTTCAAAGAAGATAGCCCTTGTTCATATAGCCTTTCACGCGTCGTGAAAGTGCCACCAACACTTTCTGTAAATTATACCGACATTTTCAACGATCGGCACCACGTATTCTAACACCATCGGATAAGCTTCCTTGAAAACCAATTCACCGAGAATTACTCGTTCAAATTTGACTAATATGAGCGTAATTAGAGGTCATGGAATTGTATGCGGCTTGGGCGACGGATATTGATTTCAGAGAACATTTAGCTCGGCCCGCCGGTGATGTGAGGCACAAGAGGAAGCGATCCATCTCAGCCTCTGTAATTGTGCCCTCAATCTATTCAAGCTCGCACTTGGCTGCTTCTGTTTAGGGTAGCAGCGTGTAACGCACTTACTCGTGTGTTCAGTACTCCCTGGCGAGCTCCGTGATCTGTACTGAAGTACCTTGCAGAAGTACAGTATATTACACGTACGGCTGTCGTTCGTCGTCGGGGCATGCTTACATGCTTACGTTGTGTTTAATGATTGAAATTTGGATATTATCAGTTGTCCGCAGAGGGAATGAGAAGAATGGGGTTTTGGTTCAGAGATTCATTTCTACAGAAGAATAAAACGGCATGTTGCGAGATAGGTGTTAATTATCAAGTCGTTAATGAAAACAATAATATGGAATGGTAATTTTAAAATGAAGTGAACAGAATAATGTTCATGAAAATTACAATAATTGGTACCAGCTAGTTATGTTTTTGATCTCTTCCGCTGATGCTTCAGTTTTATTGACATCTTTTGTACATTGAGTGCTGACCTATAATTGAATGACTGATGTAATGCACGATATATATGAAAATAGTCTCCAATGAAAATGTTTCAGGTAGTTCTTCTGAGTTTAAATTTTCACCGGAGCATTAATAATTAAGTATAATTTTCGCCTCCCAGGTATTTTTATCGATTATCTTATAAATTTATGGACGGGGCAGCGACGCTATTCCACTAAATTAGCATTTCAGATTAGTCTATTCTGATAATTCTATGGATTTTTCGCCATTAATAGGACATATATGAAATGTCCTGTTTACAAATTGAGAAAATACTACACCATGTATGTATAAACTAGGGCAATGGATGTGCTTCACTTGGTGTTGTGCTATCTATGTAAAAAATTTTTTTGACTTTGTGGTTACTTTGATTTACTCGTGATAACTAGTTTTTGAGTGTTAAATATACTTCAAACAAGCTATAGTGCGACTCACTGCAGTTCGCAAGGCTATGTAGTAGTAAAAAGTGTGACAAAATACTTGTGGAAAATGTATATCAGATTTTCCTAGAAATTTGGGAGGGGTTGTGAAAGCCTGGTGGTGAGAGTACATGATGAAATTAAAAATAACATTATTTTGATTAGTATTATGATTCATTTTAGGTTGGTTAGAACTCAAAATGGCGATATTATAGGATTTATAAGTTTTTTAGTTCTTGTTGTACTTTTTACCTAAGTCAGTAAATCTTTCGTTTCATTTAAATTTTGGGGTGCTAGAATATGTGTGTTACAATCAGGAAGTGAAATCAGTCGTTATGCATAATGACTAAACAAAGCATGTAGTGAAATCAAGCATTATGTGAAGCGTCTAAACATTTCAGGCATCAGGTGAAACACTTAAATATTTCAGGCATGACGTGAGGTGCATAAACGTTTCAGGCATCAAGTGAAATGACAAGTTCTCTCAGTCGTTGATTAGATTAGATTACGTTAGGTTACGTTAGGTTAGGTAAGGCAACTAGTGTAATATGATCAGCCATTATATGAAGTAACTGAAATTTTCATCATTTCGTGCAATACCTGCAATATTTAGTCACTACTCGGAATGACTCATTTCACTCTCTGGCGGTAGCGTATATACAGAGAAGAAATGCCTAACGAGTTTATTTTCAACGACAAATGGCCAGTTGAAATAACTATACCTCCTATTTCTTCAAAGTATTATGATAAAATTCATCTTAACGTCTTTTTCGCAATGAGTTAATTAATGAGTAATAGAAGACTAAAATAATTTCACATAATCCGGTCACGCAAAATTAATATAGCATATTAGGTACAGTTGGTCAGCAAAAAGTTGACTTCTAAGACTGAACTGCACAAATAGTATGAATGAGAAAAGTAAGAACGTAGGATGAAGAAGTGAACAAAAAAGCGGTACAAATTTTTAAGCAAAATACAGAAGCTAATGTGTAGCATATGGATATTTTTCATACCTAGAGCAACAAACTTCATGTTAACACCATTGGAATTATTGACGGCTCCGTTATTCCTCATCTGGGCAATTTCGTATACGAATTAGCTTAGTTTCAAAAGAGTGTAGCAGTTGTGGCAATGGGGTAGAAAGCACATGTTCTAGAAACAATAGTGTTTCTAAAATAAAGTCCAACGAAAATTTTGACAGTAACGTTTAGATTGACGCTTCAGTTTGCATTCAGCTCTACACCTAGCCCGGGTACTTCTCTAAGTACATACATACTTTGATAAATATTGACTTGCCTGATTACATTAGCATTCCTTAATCATCTCAGTGTTGCAGAGGCAGGTGGTTTGTATGGGTGTGCGTGGTTATGTGATCCTGAGGGGAATAAGTGTTTCGTTGTGAGTGAATTTGTTCATAATGGAATTAATGCGTGTTTATGCCATGTGCATATTAAATTGATGTATAGAACTTCCAACAATAGTTCAGGCTTAGTAGGACAGCAGTTCGTACCTAAGCTCTGAAATATTATTTATTTTTATACATTTTTAGCCCGTTTGTACAATTACCACGTGATCTAAGTAAGTTAAATTTTTGAATGAAACACCGTAGACTTTCGATAAAGGTGTAATGGTTGACAATTTACACAGGGAGGACCGCAAAATCGCTATTTCAACTTTAAATTTTGAATACTCTTTGGAAAAATGGAAACGTAATCTCCCACAAGTAAAAAATTGTTTAACGTAAGTTAATACTGGTTGATTTCACTGGGGGACACTTTTTCAGAAACTTTGAGTTGCATTGGATGTCTTAATGGATTCTGAAGGGGTTTTTGGCGCTGATTTCAAATCTGTAATTAGTTTTTCTC
>VOMN01011652.1:0-13682 GCA_014899125.1 Orchestia grillus
CCGGCAACGCAGAGTCTCCAACTGGGCACGAAAGTAAGCAACGTTTCATCAAATGACCGGAATGAAATTACGCTCATTATGCATGAGCCGCAGGGCGTACGCTGCAGGCGCGACACCTCGAGCTACTCACATCTAGAGCGTAAAGGAATAGGATTTCCACGACGTGCCAAAAACGTTATTAAAGGACAAATATGCATTTGAATGTTATACAAAGGTAAAGTCATGCTGGCAATTAAGAAGTTGAAAATCGGGCGTGCTATCCCTTGAGGCAGAAATGACTTCTTAAAAGACAGCGCAACATCTGCTGTACGAGGAAATCGCGCACGTGTGATACGCGTGTGCTGAGCTTCAGATCCTCAGTGCTACACCAAGCACCAAGATCCTGCATTCCAGCCTCAAGCTGAAAACAGAGTGAATGAATTGTAATCATTCCGCATCGAAAAAATCCCTACTAAAGTTTTTTCAATTTTTCAAAACAACAGGAAATTCTATCATCATTCGAAGATTTGGAACACTGTCATAGCGTAAAATATTTAAGAAAATTGAGTATCCTGATAAAAAGGAAAATTTCAAGATTTGACCAGAGAAAAAAAAAGGCAAACTATCAAACTTCAAGGATTTCAATGATTATTAGGATACTAAATTGAAATTTGTGACGAAACAATTTCGAAAAAGAGAAAATGACTTTTCAATGGAAGAAATGTTGGCAGCCACACACGAAGTACTGCAGCTAATCGCCTCTGTTTTGGATATTCTGCTCACAAAAAAAAGTATCCTAAATACCCCTATGAAGACACAGAATTTGTGGGAAAGAATCCCAGAGTCCGCCCTGCTGAGTAATCGAGACAAATGATGATCTATGTCTTCGTAAGAACGATATTACTGATTTCCCTTCCGCAAAAGAACTATAGTTCCACCGATGGGTTCAATTTTCCTAACACGATAAGGAGGGCCACTCAGTTCTAGTGGCGGGAAAGGTAAAGATTGCACTCGGAAGATTTGCGTCACAGATCTGAGACCATCTCTTCGTCGCGATATGGCGCGTCACGGACGAGTGCGTGGCATGAGTTCCTGTGTGATGGCAGCGAGCACTGAAGCGAGTCCGCTCGCTGGAATGAGATATAGACGGCATTCGAGACGATCTAAATAGAACGATGGGTCGAACCAGGCCAGAGCGATACGGTTTACAAGACGTAGTCATACAGTATTGCTTATGTTATGAAAGTACGCCTAGGTGATTAGAGTAATGCAGAGCTGGGCAGCGCTACATTTCAAAGTAGCGCTGCCCACCTCTGGAGTAATGTCACATTCATGCTGAAGGGTCAAAGTGATGCAACGAGGCTTGAGGGAGACTGTTGGATCATAATGATATTGAGGACGGCCAGAATGATACTATTGGTGATACCCACGCACCATTATAAAAAAGAATTTGCTACTCGGCCTATCCGTAGGTTGCTATCCTGGAAAATTTTCAAATTATACTCATACTTTTCGACCATAAAAACCAATGGGACCAATTCAGATGAACTCAAATGTTCATCAATTTGATAGTGAGCTATTATGCCTCATGACCCACAGCATAACGCGGTAGGCTTCTACTTTGATAACTCATGATCAAATTTAAAATCATTTCAAGAACTGCTACCATTGTGACTTCATCCAAGCTTGCCTTTATGGACTATTTCCCACCATCGACATCCCGCAATAAACCCCCACCGCCATCGCTAAGTGTGAGCCATTATTGCCGAGACGCCGTGGCTGAACATTGCGATTTGTTCGCCAATTATTTCATGGCCAGAAGTCAATTATGGCGAGAAAAGTTCATGACACGTTCATGAACCGTGATGAGGTTCTTCAGCGCTTGCATCACACAACGCGACAATTATGAGCCAAAGACGAGCCGAAGACGAGCCAAGTTGCTTAGGGGGCATCGCTCAGGTGTTGAGGCGGCAGCTGTGACGTGAGGAGTGGCGTTGGCGACCTTGCTGAAATGCGAATTTCATTTCAAGAAGTCAAATTACACAGCTGTGGGATCACTGCAATACATACTGAAGCGTGGGAGGAAGGTAAGAGTTACAGATGTAATTTATTCGAAATATGTGTACTCAAACTGAACGGGGTAACGGAGATACAAGTGAAACCCTTACCCTTACTAAAAATTAGCTAGGCAGTGCAAAACAAATCAGTGGTCCCACCATATTCGTCCGTAAATGTTCCCATTGGTAGCTTCAGAAATTGCCCTAGTATTTCTGACTCTTAAAATTCGCTGAAATACATACCAATTTGCATCATTCAACGACTGAAAAAAAATGTACTCTTCGTACAAGAAGGACTCGATCCAAATTTTTTTTCTAAATTACCGATATCCTAGTTAAAATATTTAGCGGCGCACCTTCCTCAATTTACGAACGCTTCCCCGACCTGAATTCGAAGTCAGTGCCGCGCAAATCGAAGTGTAGTGGCCGCGCGTGCTGCGAGAAACCCCAAGTAAAAGTCTCAGCTCAACTCAATAAGATCATTAGTGGTGTCGGAACGCCTCCAAGAAAAGTTCGGCTGATGAAGCATGACAGACCAACTCAGACCGGGGCTCTCACGCTCGGACAAGCCTCCTCTGGCTGCTGGCGTCTGCAGCTCCAGAGCAAGTGCGGTTGCTCACGATGATCACAATTACTGTCTTCACAAATGTGATTGAGGACGCTTTCAACACGCGCACTCGTTGACACGAACCTCGTCTGGTAATGGCCATGTAGGTAACGCTGATCATCGGTGAACGTGTAACTACTAGATAATTCTATTGAGGACAATTTCTGTTCGAACGTGAGTATGCAGGGATTCTATCTGACTCTACGTGACAAGTAATTTTGATCGATAGCCCAACTGACGGAGTACACCCTAAAATATTTCATACTTTCTTCATTCAATTTATTTTCTAAGCCTCGTCGCTGATTTCTGGATGGAAATTATCTCAATTTTTTTTTCAAATATTTCGGCTCCTGTAGGAAAATGCTAATTCAACTGTAGTTTTAGCAGCTTTTTCTTCGCCCATGAAATAGCACAACGCAAGCAACCGTCAACAGGAGACATAAATATCGCCCAGAACTATTGAAATTGACCATACGTCTCTACCAATTTCATAATTTAAACAACTTTTTGCGAAACAAGAAACTTTAACATTTCCAAGACACATCTGCTCGCACGAAACCAAAACTCGTGAATGTTTGCCCAGTGATTTTCATCTCACGCGAGACGACAACCTGGAGACTTTCATCGGACAACCGCGAGAGGGCGCCGAGGGCACGACGAGTACCCACGCCGTGAATGACGGGATAAATGCGACGGGCAGATAAGCCAAACTTCACATGGAAAATGGAAAAATGGGCTCGTATCCTTAAGATACGGGATGGCAACATTGGAAGTGAAAGTTGTGTGTTTGACTAACAACACGCGCTAACAGCACCTCTGTTCAGGCACCAGGACCTTTACATTCACACTCCCTACAAGCACGAGAGGGCTCCGTGATCTGATATTTGCCCTATCACAAATCAAAGAATGAATAAATATATGAAAATCCTATCCGGGCTTTAGGTGAGTAGCGGTTCCATTGTTATTGTGAACTATAGAGTGATACTATGTACAAGCGCATGCTATGGAGGTCATGAGGGGAAGCTCCAACGGTCTTAGTGTTTCCCGAGTTTGGGGAGAAGAGATATTTTTCTATGCTCATACGTATGTTCCATCTTATGCAAGGTAAATTACGTTACATGTATGCAACATATATAGCGTTCTATACTTTGTATGTTGCGCCTTATTGGGCGTATGCTATATTCTATAAGTCGCATGCTGTGTTCTATGCGTCCTACGTTGCGTTCTATGGGCCGTAAGTTGTGCTTCATTCAACGTACGTTGCGTTTAACGCCCATATATCATGATTTAAATATGTATGATGCGCTTCAAGTCCGTATGTTGCGTTTCAAGTCCGTACGTGGCGTTTCAAGTCCGTACGTGGCGTTTCAAGTCCGTACGAGGGGGTTCAACTCCGAATGTGGCGTTTCAAGCTCATATGTTACGCCCTACGATGCGCATGTTGCTTTTCTTGCAACATACGTTGCATTTTACAGAACGCGAGTAGCATTAAGCGAGTTTTTAAGGTGTCACCTCAGCCAATGTGAGCGAAATGGCGCCTGACCTAGCGAGGGCGCCGGGCAGGGAGGCGGTCAGACAGGTATAGGCCACACGTGTCCACATCCCAGCAACAGGACCGCTGCGCTTCAACACTTTCTCTGCCTGCCAGACGCGGTGAACCCGAGCTGCAGCGCAGGACCCTTGCGCAACCCGCAACGGCCGCTGGATTAAAAGGAGACGCTGCCCAATCCAACTCTTTAGCCGCCCGGTCGATCATCAACTATCCGGCAACGATACCTGCCGTTGGGCTGCCAGAATTATAAATAATTATACGTAGACGCTCTGGTAAAAGAGTAAGACTGGGTGCAGACACCGAGAGTAAATCACAATAAAATTGCCGAAATTACCAGGGCCGTCATTTTTATAATTATATACATTCGCTGATTATATACACACTTGGATTTGTCATTAAAGGTCTACTTGGAGGAGGAGATCATCCGATGCCGTAAATATTCCGCTTGTGGCTATTCTGGCACATCGGAAGGGACGTTATGGGCAATGGGACGCATTGAGACCAGGTGGTTGCGTCCCTTGCACCCCGGACGGCCGCCAATGTGCAGTGCGGTGTCCTGCGATGAAAAGCTCTTGCGATTTGCCTGCTTAAAGCTCACACGCTTGGTGATGCTTCACAGTTATTGGAAAATTAAAAGGAAATTTTCCATGGGATGACAAGAAAATTATAAATTGAACTTATTAGTACTTTAAAAAATTTCAGTCACTCGTATAACAAGAAGTTAACTATTTTCAATTCAATTATTCAGAAATGCACGAAGTTTCCGTCTTAAGAGTTAATGTTAAGCCAGGGATAAAAATAAGGCATTGATTTTTGGGACGCACGTAATTGTTGACTCGATTATAATTTACAATGTTTGATTTCTCTGAAGCAATTACCTCGTGGAACTCTTACTGAAAATTAATTTATCTCCCACTTTGGATTGAGCTGAATGAACCTCAAAGACAAACAAAAAATCTAATGACAAAAAACAATCTAAGGGATGATCAACGCACAAGAAATATCCGCATCAAAATCCAGCCCATTTTTTTCTCAATCGAAAGCTTGAAGATCACCTAAAAACGAAACTGAGCAATACTGCAGCCTTTCGGGGCGCCAAAACTCTCCTCTGCTGAAGTAAAGCCTGCAAGCACCAGCCCTGCTGCCCAGCTCTGCAGGACCTACGGCTGCAGGGTCGCGAGAGCTCGACACGGTTTGCGTATCAACGATACCAAAACGCACCGGAGAACACGCGCCGATCCCATACAGGGTGTCCTTAAAAAGGCATCTATTCATTTTAAATGTTAATAGAAAAATAAGAACAGGGGTCAGCTAAAAACTTTTGCAAGCTTGCGATTTTTTAAAAAATCTGACGTTTGCAAAGAAAATGTTTTTTATTTGCCCACTGGTCTTATTTTTCTTAATAAAGCACCGCTTTTCATGAAGAACATCAATATCCGAAATAAATGTAAATAATATTATGTATCTTGTTAAGAAAAATAAGATCAGCGAACAGATGGAAAACATTTTGGTTTTTTATCGAGCTTTCGATTTTGACAAAAATCAACTTCAGGCACGAGACGAGAAAGTTTTTCATTTGTTTGTTGGTGTTATTTTTCTTGGTAAAACTCCGCTTTCCGAAAGGAATAACGATCTCCAAAATATTATTTACCTATGATACCGTACCAGAGTTAGATTTCAACCTATTTCTTTCGCTATTATCCCCTCAAAATGCAGCTTAATAAGTACCAGCGGATTTTCATTTTACGAGTCCACAGTAGACCCATTTTATTCATCTACTGTGTACTCACACATTTTACTAATCTACTGTGTACTCACACATTTTACTCATCTACTGTGTACTCACACATTCTACACATCTACTGTGTACTCCCACATTTTACTCATCTACTGTGTACTCCTACATTTTACTCATCTACCGTGTACTCCCACATTTTACATAGACCGTCCACACAGAAATTGAGGCCGTCCACACAGAAATGAGGCGGCGGGCATCAGAGGCTTGGAAAGGACTGAAGACGCAATCATCAGAGCATTTCTCCTTCACCTCGCCTCCTGAGCATACGCAGCAATATCCGCTATCCCAGGCAGAGGCAAAAGGTCAACAGTCCCGAATCCTCGGCCTGAAGAGTTGGTTGATGTCGCAACCCCGATAGCCAAATACGCATATGAAAAGGTAGAAATCTTCGTTGTTGAGAAACAAACATGCGTTCTGCTGGTGAGATGAGAGTTTTTGAAAAGATGGCGAATCGTAGCCCTTTGGTTGTAAAATGGTTAAATTTAATGAAGTAAATGCTACTCTTAAGTTGGAATCGGGTGCAGAATGAAGAAAAATAAAGAAAGGGTAAGATGAGCAAAGAGGAAAATGGGAAATAGGAAAGGAAGCTAAGTCAAGATGATAAAGAATAAACGAACATCATTTTAAGAGCTAACTTTCGTTGAAGGTATAGTTTAAACGTTCGTCCTTAGACCCATGCCTAGTTTAAAACTGATGTGACCATATGGATATAAATCATTCCTTTGATTTATAGAAATACTTGAAGTAGTTGGGTGCCAAGAATTAATAATAAATAATTATGTTCTTACTGAGTAGTACAACGACTATTTAGAACATGGTTGCACATAACCTCTGAGTATCATAAATACTTTTGGTTACCTAATTTTCCAGGGTGTTGCATGTATACACTTTTGAGTATAACGCCTCATTCTGGTATTCTAGAAGCATCATTCAAAAGCTCGCTGGATGCCAAAAAAAAAGTTTCTCTTTGCGACTTTGTCTTTGAACAGCGGCTACCAGCTCCTACATTGGGAAAACGCCAGCGCGTGCCTCCTCTGAAATGACCCTGAGAGTGTGGATGAGATTGCGAACCGCAGCGCGAAAACGAGAAAGGATAGACACGTGTACCGGAAAATACAAAAACATATTACGAGAACCTCTCCAGCGCTCGAGCAAGGGTATAATTGCATCAGAGCTCTTACAGGGACTCTCAACAGGCAGTAAAGCGAGGAATTGGAAACATTTTACGATTAATTTTCACAAAATTAATATGAGATAAACCATCTCGAATCACCTTTAGAATAGAATAATCATTCGCAAAGGAGGTCAGCATGAATTTTATAATTCCTTTCTACCCTAGCTATCACAACTGATGACGAAACATGGTGGGGAAATAAGACACATCACAACCTTCACCACTGATAGTAACTGCTTCGTATGACTCTCCGATGGAGCGTTCACTGCAAGTACGCGGATTGCAAAAAGGCAACGGTGTAAGTAACCTATCACGGACATGCCAAAACCCATCACGGTTCATGCCTTTCTCAACTTTTTCCCCCGCTGCAAAACCTTCCCGGCGCGGCGCGTGAAGCCCTCAGAAAGCTTTTACGGAGTTCCTCAATCTGCTTTGAAAAACTGCAAGCAACCTCCGGTATGAACAGGTATGTCAACGGAACAGGTAGAGAGTGCAACGTGAGTTCAGTCAAGATTGTTGTGCTGAACCTAAATAAAAACATTTAAATGTTGCAAAAAATACATTTGAAGCTTAATTGAACATGACAATGAAAAAACAGCGGTTAACAGTTTGATGCGTATAAATTAAATGCCAAAATAAGTTCTAAAAGAAAGAAGTCCCTCAAATTTTCGATTTTCAAACTTCCTTTCGACTATGAGGGGTTGTCTGAAAACCTTTACACTTCGGTAACGTATTCACCACGACGCAGGTTTGCACTGCCGTGGAGGTGATGCAGCGCGGCGTTAGGGAGCTCTACACATGGACTAGACCTGTGTAGGTCTAGTCCATGGTCAACCACCGCACAGCAGGGGACGTAGAAACAGCGGAGGCTACAGTGGCTTCATTTTAACACATGGGTAGGAAATAAATTTTATTCGAATATAGTCCGGAGTGTAAGATGCTAAGTAAAATTACACACCAGAACTTAATTAATTTTATTCACCCTAACGGAACAACTCGAGTTAGATCGATCACAGTGCTCTCAATATTTTGGGTTAAAGAAGTTACATCCAAAAAAATCTAATACCTGTATTAGGTCAACAGTTCATGTCTGTTAATATTACCTTCTTATGATGATGACTAGCGATGATGAGATGGTGACGATGCCTATAGCGATGGTGACGATGCCTAGCGATGGTGACGATGCCTAGCGATGGTGACGATGCCTAGCGGTGGTGACGATGCCTAGCGGTGGTGACGATGCCTAGCGATGGTGACGATGCCTAGCGATGGTGACGATGCCTAGCGATGGTGACGATGCACAGCCACCAGGAGAATGGATGACCATGATGATGAAGCTTACGAATAACGCAACACTAATGACGATGCCTAGCAATAACACCACCGCCACCCAACATGCCCAGCAAGGATGAAGACGAAGATGGCCGCAACTCCGCACATCCGACGCAGGACTAAGAGCCATGCGGTGCTCAGCGCTGCCGCCGCAGACCGCAGAAGAGGAAGTCATCACCTGAAGAAAGTGCTATCAGCGGAAGATGTTCGTAATCAAGCCAGGTCTTCTGACTACCCTGTAGCTCAAGCCGCTCGACACGCGCTGCATCGCCTTCGCTCAAATTCGAACCTCGACGGCTTTACTTTTGGGATGAGGTTAACCTTTTAACGCCACCAAAGTGACCTGACTAATTTGAAAAACGTGCCTACTGTTTTTAGTTCTTTCTGAGCAATATAATAGTACGCATTAATGCCTCTGGTTTCATTATGCTCAGTGCAACGTATCGAAATCGGTACACTCGGTGGTCACTCTAAAAACGCCGTGTTTTCAACGCAGTGAACCACTACTTCAAACGTTACGAAATCGTTACAGCCGGAAAAATAGAGGTGAATTTGAGGAACAAACAGTTGGTTTAAATGTTGCAAAAGATGAATGTCTTCGCTACAGTATTCTTCTAAGAATAAGATACTGTCATAAATTACCTTGTTAGTGTCACAGTCTCGTAGAATTACCGGACTGATATCACAAAGCGTTAAAAGTTATCTAAAATTCATCGTAGCGCAAAAATGAAATTAGGCAGACTGTGCGTTGTTTTTAGGCAGGTGTTGTGGCGAGGCATCCTCGAGCAGCACGAAGCGATTACTGTCCATGGGACACAAGGTAAGCACACTCAGTACTAGCGCGTCGTTGCCGTGGCTTTAGGCCGGAGAAAAGTGAAGGAATCAGTTTTTCCATTTATGTGAATAAGCCGTTAGTTTCATTCCTTGTTAATGAACACAATCTCGAGATGTACTCGACAGCAGTTCGCTATTTACCCGATGAAACACGTGTAATTCTCATCTCGATGAAATTTGTAAGAAAAAAAAGTCAGGGAAATTAACTTCCTCAAAATTCACTTTTCCCATAACTAACGATTGTGCCTCAAACTGAACAGAATATGAAAATGTTCTGACTTGCATCATCGGGAACGAAATTTTGATCAATGCACCATGTGATGATACAAGAATGATTTGCTTGTCCCGATGCAAAATTCCCATACAAAAGATGCATTTCTTCACGAAAAATCACGAAAATAATCGATGGGAACTCAGCAGCGAATGCCAGCTCACCGAGTCAACAGCGAGATAATAAGCACGTGGCCTTCAATGCCCAAGTTTCATCGTTTCAACAACAATCCAATGACTCCATTACATGATGCAGCTCTCAGTTACGGACAAACCGCGTAAATGCCACTTCAGTGACACCACACACGAGCGTCTCCACACAAATCTATTTCACAGGAGCGAGCGCGGGCATGTGATCAATGTGCTCAGATTCGTTGTTCACTTATTGTTACTAATGGAAATGATGAATACTTCTAGAGCGCGAGACCAGGGTGGTGAGATGTGATCACCGCAGATACAACACGGTGCAATCAGAGAAACCAACCAATACTTTTATTTAGAAAACTGGCCCGATTTATGCATGTTTCTCGAATGCGGAGATTACAAAAGATTTGAGCTGTTTCACGAATGAATCAAATAAACTCAAGTTTCTCGAAGTGGCCACAGAAGCTTCGAAGACATTTACAATGAAACAATCAGTCATTCAGTATCGTTAACTAACACTCGCACACAGTTGGGCGCGCCGTACGTCAATACAACTGAAATAACTGAGCTCACGTTAGAGCAGAGAAGGCCCCTTCGTTCTCACGGTCGAACCTGGGAACCCATCACCAGAAATGATGACGCAAGACGCTTATTCCACCGAAGTGGCAGCTGATAAGGAATCTTTTCGTACGCAATGAAAAGGGCTGATGGCGGAGACTCAAACAACAAACATTGTGTCATTGTGAGCGTGGACACTGGGGCCAATGGACAAGGGAAAGCACGCGTTCGGAATTCTGAACAAGCGAGACGACCAGGGAATGTTTCGTCAGAAGTAGTGAAAGCGAAATGCACTATTCCAAGCCAGGCATTTCGATGCAAAATTCATGGGCACTAGAATACACTAATGAGATTCTCGTAACGTACGCATTAATCTGGCCCAAGGTTGAAATAGCAAGTTTTAAGAGCGAACATAGCACAAAAACGACATAATGAAACCTGCAAAAAGAGAATACTAATTAACCTAAGAATTAACAATTAAAACCTTAGAAACATGAACGGTAAGAACAGCGTTTTACCTACCTATATGAAGCCCAGGGGTAGTCAATTAAAATAAACTTAATCAATGCCGGAGGGTGCTAGTACTCTTCAGTGACTTGGAAGTTCGTATCACAATGCGCGGCAATTCATGCATGTCACAATTGAACTTTAATGTCACAATTGAATTTAATGATCCGGATCGCAGCCCCGAGCTGGACACACCTGCTGGTCCTCTGAGGCGGCACACAACTCCCAAGACAATTCGGCCTGAGCAGCTGGAGCGCAGGCTCGTGGAGAGGTCGCCTCAATTTGTGAAGGACACCGCGCCGCGTCTTGCATGCAGCCTAGAACACTCGAAAACAATGGCACATTTGCATACGTATGAAGAACTCGCGGTGAGAACTAACCCCTATGCACTGTCATCGTTATTATTATTATCATTATGATTATTATTATTATTTTTGTCAGCATTATATGAGGGGTTGAACAATCGCTGGCTCATTCTAGGACTTTCTAACAAGGAGACTGAGCTTCAGCTTAAAGCTCACCTTCAGTTTCAGAGACCTTGTCAGTTCACAGGGTGGAATTTTGGTGGAGTTGAAGCGGTACGAAGAGCTCGGGAACCCTACCAACCCTCCGAAGATCGCTAAGTCGCCAAAATACTCTGAAGGGCCATTCCCTCCCGGGCATCCCCCTGAGGGTATGCACCGCCATATTTGCGACCTCATGCAACAAAATAGACACGAAGCTGTAACGCATATTCCCTTTCAGAGCTCCATTTCATAGTTAGTCGAGTAAATGTATATAGTATATATATTGAAATAGTATGTATAGTACATATATTGAAAATAGCACCAAAAATTCCTGTGCGATGACTGGTTGATTTCAGCATCGCGCTAGCGCGGCACCATGTTACACCCCCTTGCCTGGCGTTCCTGGTGAATTCCGATAGTTCTCTTGCTGATCAAATGAAAATATGTAATACAAAAAAATCGATGAAAATTATAGCTGAGATTAAGATGAAACTGAAGCACCGAAAGCTTTAGTTATCGTTGTGTTATACGAGTGATGTTTTAATACACAAAAAGTCCGTAAAATATATGGAAATATGCCCTGATCTGATGGTGAAATCAGACNGCTAAAATACCCGCGACAATACCCGCCAAAATACTCGCTAAAATGCCCGCGACAATACCCGCCAAAACACTCGCTAAAATGCCGGCGACAATACCCGCCAAAATAGTGCATAAAATGCCCGCGATAATACCCGCCAAAATACTCGCTAAAATGCCCGCTACAACACCCGTCAAAATACTCGCTAAAATACTCGCAAAAATGCCCGCGACAATACCCGCCAAAATACTCGCTGAAATGCCCGCTACAATAATCGCCAAAATACTCGCTAAAATGCCCTCGACAATACCCGCCAAAATCCCCTCTGTTCTGCCTTAGAGATTATACCGCGCCGCCACCGCGCGCTGGGCCGCAAGTTGCGCAAGCAGGCACCGCTCATCGCGGGGTCGCTGGAGTACGCAACGCGCTTGAAAGGTTAGAATTGATGCGAGCGTGCGGGAAGACGTTCGCGAGGAAACTGGGGTCTGGGATCCTGTCCCACGCCCGAGCAGGGCACGTTTATATACGTGTGACTGTATGTATAGGTGAGCGCGCATCGTAGACCTGCTTCTGGGGGCCATGAATATGACTAAAGTACGTTATCTAGAAAGGAAGTCTAAGAGTCTACGTCTGATGTTTCAGCCCAAGTGTGTAACGAGTAACAGCTCAACTGGGAAAAGCGAAGCCGTCAACAGACTGACGTCCTGTCAGTGAAGAGAATTATCAGCACCTTAGGAACTAGATATTAACACCGGTGCTCGCGGTCCTTAAGGGCTAGAAGGGACTCGACTCGCTTTATCAGGATGCTCTCTCTCTTGCATGAGAGTAGCCGTGTGGCTCCTGATGACATGGTGTCTATTTAAAATGAACCTAGTCACAATAGTTTGCATTTTCCCTCCAGTTTACTGCAAACAGGATACCAAGGAACACAAAATAACAGTCTTCTACCAGGTCTTGATTGCAGTACGGGACAGCTATGATGAATTTTGTCGCTATCATGTCATCTATCGATCAGGGGCAGTGCCATTGGATAATGACAAAATCAAACTACACCTGAAATACCATTATCAACAATGCATCACAAATTATATTTTTCCACTCAATTGCCGTGTATGCGCAATAAAGAGGTTTCACATGGATTAAATTTCAACAGCTTCCGTATATACGGTCACTGTCCATCTAACATAGATATCACACAGGCGCAGGCAGTATGATTTTCTTCCTGGCCGTAGAGCAGACACTCGGGACGACTCGGCAGCTAGCAATAGAGTTACTCTCGCACTGATGTTTTGTTTCTCGTTTCTGTCTGGAGGAACGTCCTGGTGAGGGAAGGTTCATGCCTGAGGTGCGTGGCCTACAGCTCTACAGTGTCCTCACTTCGCAGTGGAAAGAGTAAGGGAGAGCTGAGGGAAGGATGGCAAGGAGGAAGAGAGACATGAAAAGAAAGAAAATGGAACAAAGGTATAATGGAAGAAAGAAAGATAAGAAGGAAGAAAGATAGGAAGGAAGAAAGGAAAGCGAAACAAAGCGATGCATCTGACTGCTGAATAAAATTTGGCTATGGCAAACAAATATTTACAGGAGACAACAGAGAAAGATTTGCTTGAATGATATTTATTGTTGAGATTTAAGCTTTATTTTGAGGTTACAGCTAAGTAACTTTACGAGAAAAGTTGTAACACTTGCATTTTTGGGGGATTTGCATATACTACAAATATTTTCAAATACCCGAGTGAAATTTCTTGTCCTAAAAACGCACTGATATAGATTAAATCCCACATTTG
>VOMN01011653.1:0-22153 GCA_014899125.1 Orchestia grillus
GTTTTTTTAAAGGTCCTCCCGATAATACGTAAGCACCGGAGATAGTTGTAGGCGCCAAAAAGTCGTGGAAGTTGAGTTAGGATATCAAGAACTCAGAGGAAAATACGAGTGCGGTATTTCCCGCGAGTGCAGTTAAAACTAGTATTGTCATTTCAACTGCGTGAAAAAATTATCGTGTAAACTGAAAAATGAACTCTGAATTGGAACTGAGTCTCAGTGCCATAATCGGCAGAATCGAAATGGGGCGATGGTGTTTGAAACCTTCAAACTAGAAACGGTCATTTGAGAGCATCTTCGACGAATGCTTGTCGGACGCAGAAATGCCGATATCGAGCATTGCATTTGTGTGGAGAGAGAGCATGAGATAATTTTGGTCGGTAATTAAGGGGTGTGGCAGTCAGTGAGGTGGATGGGCGCGCCTGGACGAGGGAATGTTGCTTTGGTGTTCCTTGTTTTGTCATGTATCGGTTGCGGTTGAATGAGCTCGTGCATTTATTGGTTTATTAAAAGCGATCTTAACAAATGAATGAAAATATTTTCGACCTGAAACTAAATACAATGAAATTGTGCTATGTGTGCATTTGGAAAATTTAAATTACATTTGTTCATTCATCGTTTTATTTCGCTTCTATTGTATAGTAAGACAACAAATGTGTAAGATCGTCATGCCCCCCTCCCGGTACTGTCATGTCCCTCTTAAGGGCTCTTCACACGATCAGTCACTGTCAGAAGACACCCAAATGTGGGCATCGAATGCTAATTTTGCTCTTTATTCTGCAACATTCGTTGACCATATTTGGGTGTTATCCGACACCGACTTCAGCCATTGACTGATCGTGTGGAAGACCCATTTGTCTCCACCTCCGGGCTACATGGAGAAATTAAGTTATCCTTCACATTTAAAATCTTTCTTGAGGACGTGTGCTCTAAATGAACGCCCGTGACCCAACGTCAGCGTGTGAGAAGTTAAATTTACGAAACCTAAATGTGACACGTGTATAGTCAATATTTTTACTACATCTTAATTGAATTGATTTCCTGACCTAATTTATTTTCATAATGTGAAAATGACTGGGAAAAGTACGAAGAAAACTGGGCTTATGTGGTAACTCGTATCCACGATATTGATTACGGAGTTACTCTGTTGTTAACGAATGTTGTACATCAAGCGAACAAGCAAACATTTTACACTTTCGGTAGAGTTTATCTTCTGAAAGCGAGTCAGTGCCTGTTATAAATTCCAGTCAATCATCGTACAAATTCAGCATCAATATCGCGAAGGTTACTTACGGACCTGCCGAGGTCCTTGTGCTGCACTGCTGCTGTGCTGCATTTCTCCTTCAGTTCTGGCTCGGCAGCAGCGAGAGGACGTCCTGTCGGCGACGTGTCCGAAGACGTAGTCTTGATACCAGAGTGGTTTAGCAGAATTTTTTTGTTTATGTAAACCCTTCAACGTTTGAGTTATTTGAATGATTAGGAAACATTCAGCTTTGTCAGAAAAATTAACTACATCCTTGCGTGTGTATGCAGTACGACTACTTTTAATTTGTTCGGAAAACTAGCTGCATCTAATGGAGGTGGATTTTGAAATCCATTAGGCTTTATTTGTTGAGGGTTAATGCCCGAATATTGACACTACATGAGGCAAATATATGAAAGTTTTTTGGCGTGGTGTTCAAATGCGACTATTAAAAAATTGTGGTAAATCTAGCCTTTTTTGCGTGATGTTCATGCCTATATGTAAATGTAGAAATGTTGAGGTCACCTAAAGAGGACTTCATTTAGATCGTTTTTGTGTTTGTGCACCTCATTGAATTTTAACGTTTTAGTAACATATCATAGTGCGAGTTCACGTTATTTATATCCTGTGCAGGAGCACGTCTGACGCTGTAGGACATAACCTGCGTCAGAAATCTGTGAGACTCAGGATTCTCACTCAAGAATCAAGCATCTGGTAGACCACTAGCTTTTTCTTAAAAAAAATTTTATGCGTTTTTTTCCCAATTCCAACGCAGTCTCTCAGAAATTCGAATGGAGTGTTTCAACAGATAGCGTGTATTACGGTTCAGTTATGTTCTGCCCCCGACTTGAGGAATAAAAGGGATCGGAGATATTACTTGGTAATATTCAACGTGTAGCTGTTCGCGTGAATTGGGGAGAGAGTCGGTCATGTTTGTATTCACCATGAGACCTGCCGCTGCTGTACGTGGTCGGCTGTACGAAAACAGCTCAGGAGTTAGACTGCACTTGTATGGGAGGGAGTCCGTTAAGTTTTCTTGCAGAGATGTACTCGTGCGTGATTAGGTTGAGCGATCAGATGTGGTAGTTAGATTTTAATAAAATCGTTTGTTGTGATCTTTCTCTAATTTTTTTTGTTTTATAGTCAATTTTTCAAATGTGTGTCTGGTTTTTTTAATTTTTAATTTCTGTAAGGATGATTTCAATGTTAGCTTTCAGTGTGGTTTGTCTTGAATGAAATCATTTTAACTGTAGAGCGAGAAACATTTCATGAGCAGCAAAATTATCAGTAGTTCAAATCTGATGCGAAGTCATTAAGAGTAGTCATGAAACATAAAAATATCAATACATCAAAACTTGATTGCAAAAAATGCATCTTCACTTTAGCATTTCGTGCTCCTTAGGTCAGTGAACTTTATGTTGAAAACGACTCAAACCCTATTATTTCAGGCAGTCAACGAGACGTTTTCACTTTTTATATCTGACAGTCTGACACCCCCGACGCCTCTCCTCCACCCGTTCAATCCGTTTCTCATTCCCCGAAGCCTCATTTAGGCGTCCGGGCTTCGTAGGAGTGAAATCTTAGCGATTGTATCTGTGCTCGTTAGAACTCGCTAGCATCGACGTCGTTGAGTCGTGGGCGAGTTTTTGGGGGGCTTTTTTTTGTGAAGAACAAATTGCGCTTCATTTCTTGCAAACCGGGGGTCCACTCAGCATGAATTTCAAAGTTTTTTATTCAAATTACGCCTAACTTTCTGTACGAAAAAACATGCAGTTTTATTCGAAGGCAGCATGTAGAGATAGAGTAATATTTTCAGATTGCACTGCTCAACGGTTTCTAAGAAATCGTTTCAGTTGCTTCTTTCTGTGTATTTTTGTCAGCTGACTTTTAGTATCCCAAATAAAATTCATAATTTACTACGGTTTGTAAGGCCCGAGGATTACGAGTGTGTGATAGGGCTGTTTGTTGGCAGTACTGATCTCGAATTTTTAGCTCATTTCTGTTGACTTCTCCAGTCCCTGTAATTTTGTACGAACCAACGTCGTAATGTCCATTAGATGTTGTAGGTGTGGCTGTAAGTTGCGTACGCCGAGTGCCTGAAGAGCAACTCGCGGCTGCCTGCGTGGACGAATATGGGCACTCAAAATATGGTCAGTCGGCCCTTCAGTGCCGCACGAACCAAATCCGGCACACTCAATATGATTACTTTTACCAATGCTATTTATGTGTTGGTTTTAACTGAAATGCAGCCTGCCAACGGGAAATATTCTCTTACCTATTTTCGTATTACACGCAATGTGAGAATGTACCTTGAATGCAATGTCAAGGAATGATATGTAGAATATGAAAATGTTGGTTAACTAGGAAATAATTTGGGCTGTGAAGGGTTAAGTGTTTCGGATTCTAATTTTTTTAAATTCCCAGCCAACCAAGGGAATAGAAAATTGCGATTTAATCATTCATTTTTTTAGTCTGTTTGTCGAAACTTATCGTCATTTGTTTGCATTATTTAAAAAATTTATTTTTTTCTACGGAAGATTCCCTGATTCAGTCCGTCGTGCATTTTTTGTTCCAAAACCACTTCGTACTTGAAACCTTGAGTGCTCATTTTACCACTACTCTCTAAGTGAGCTTGCCTTGATCGTGTAGAGCGTGTGGACAATCGGGAGCCAATATGGTACGAGATAAGAAAGTGAAGTACTACCTGAACTCGAGTTCGCCCACTGAATCCTGCCCGAGTGCCTCTCCTCTTCTACGAGCCTCGCCAGGTACTGAGGACTTGCGTGGTGTTAGCAACACAAAATTGATGTAGTTGGAGTACCCACGATGTCGTTCCGAGCCCGAATACAAGAAGCGAATCGTTCGGAGGTCCAATTATGTCCTTGGGAGCGCTAAAGATAATCTCCCTGAGCTCAAACATCAGCAAATCTTTTGGGGCTCCCATGGCATCGTAAGCGCCAATCTACTTTTAGAATTCAGTCCACCGTAGTTTTTTATTCGATTCTCTACACTGTTCAAGTTTCCTGTGAAAAGGAAAAATGTAGGGTTCGATTGGAATGAACAAGTATTTAAAAACTCTGCGTCTGCTTTAGGTTAGTTCGAGTGAGTTTTGCGTTAACGTTACATTAAGGTAGGCGATTATGCTGACCTCCTTCCTTGCAATTGTTTTGTGCGTGATTTGTGGCAAACTCCGGTCGCGCGGCTGCTAGCAAAGAAAGACAAGACCGTTTTATTGAAGGCTGAATGTCGATATCGTGATCCAGGGCGCTCGACATTTTGGACCTGGTCGATCGCTAATATTTGGCTTCTCTGCCGTTACCTTCTGATGGTCGCCGTGAATTAGATTCGTGTGGCAATTCCGATTTTTTCGGTTTTGACAGGTTTATCTTCGGATTGGAATCATAATTTCCAGACCGTAGTCGTGCTGACGCTATCGTCAGTTGTAGTTAATCGTGTTGTTATTTCTACTTCAGATATTTTTGGGATTAATATTATTGTTAAACTGAACCTTATTAGGATTGTTATTACTTTTTGAATAATCCATGGACTGTTGCTCATGTTACGAAGAGTTTTCGGGTTATTATGGCTCTCATTATGAACCTTTTTCAGAATTTTTGTTACTGCTAATAGAACCAAGACAACCTGTGACTCATAGGTCACCTAACTTAAAGGAAGATCCTATATTAAAATTCCCTGCAATAGCGTTATCACTTCAGAATTTAATTTAAAATATTTCATGATAGTTTGAAGCCCTCAGTGACATGGAAGGAACGTCTACCATGAGGGACGTATGGCAGAGCCTTGGAATACTTTTTGTGAAGTTAGTTATCATGACCGCCATTCTTACTCCATATGCAATGCACGTAAAAATATGTTACTGCTTGCAGAGAGCAGTGACGTGGCGGGAGCCTCTAGCGGGGGGGACACAGTCCTCAACCTTGGGGACCACCTGAGCGTGGGGGAACACGCCTTCAGCAACATGGAGGAGGATGTGGACAGACAGCGCCTGCTGGGGGGCCAACCCTCGTTTGGGGGCGACGCCGCCACGGTCGCCATCACCACAGACCTTCAAAAGCAGCAACGGTCAGTCGAGGCGACTTCCCAGTCTTATAACTTGCGCTCCTCGCGGCGATTAAAATGTATCCGGCAGCGATGTTTGCACCTGGGCGGCCGTAATTGTAGGGAATTGGAGATACGCCGGCCAAGAGGGTGAACTGCATTACGACATTGAGTTATGACATTTCATTTTTGTCTTGTTTCTGGGTCTACTAAAATCATACTTTCCCATTTCTTTGTCGCCAAACAAAATCAAATGGAAAAATCATTTTAATACTAGAAGTTTGCGTTTATGCAGAAATTGATTTGTTAGTTTGGAATTTAACCCTGAGTATAAAAAGAAGTCCAATCGTTGATATAAAAATCATATATTAGCACTCAGACCTGCCTGGTTTCGTAAAAGATATCAGCAAATATTATGATACTATAAAATATGTAATATTTATATATTGCATAACAAAATTTCAGCGGTAAAATTACACATTTCTAAAATAAGAAATCAAAGACTAAGATAACTTATTACTAGGAACTTCTTTATTTTTGTCTTAGTCTTTGCTTTCTTAATTTAGAAATGCGTATTTTACCACTGCTATTTTTTTATCCAATTTACATTAATCTCTAATTAAAAATCGTCAAGTAGTGAAACACCTGACTGTTGCACGACGCCCATTTTCATGCAGCGTTTGCTTCAGGTTCGAACGGCTGCTGCGTCGCTGCAGGACAGAAGACTTGCGCGAGATATCAGGCATTGGATGCCTCTACCACTGCGGCCACGACAAGCTCGGTCGTCCCGTCATCGTCTTCATCGGCAAGTGGTTCAAGTACGGCGAGATCAACCTGGACAAGGTGGGTTGTGGCTGGTGGAGGTTGGGGCGCGGCCAGATCAACCTGGACAAGGTGGGTTGTGGCTGGTGGAGGTTGGGGTGCGGCCAGATCAACCTGGACAAGGTGGGTTGTGGCTGGTGGAGGTTAGGGTGGGCCAGATCAACCTGGACAAGGTGGGTTGTGGCTGGTCGAGACTCCTATCATTCGTGCTCACTTTCTTTCTTTCCTGATTATTTTTTTTAGCTTTTCTTCTTGTTATTCTTCCCTAACTTGTTTCTGTGGCCAAGGAATTCTGTGTGGGAACACATCTGTGCCTATAGTCCACTTTTTCTACAGTCCGTACTGAATGGCCCCTTCGTATCGTTTTGTAGAGATCACGTTCGATGGGGTTAGTGAGCTGTAAACTAACAAATATTATCATTTAATTTGTAGCCAGAAGTACAGTTACCTGTTGCGTACATTTTTCATCTCGGCAGGATTGAATTTGCTATATACAGTACGCTATTTGTGTACTGGTTTCCCTTGTACACCACGGTAGCTTGAACAACATCTCTTAGCATTGTTGTCTATGTTATTCATGCTAGTATTCAATTGCAGGCTCTCCTGTACCTGCTGCAAGTGTTGGAGCCAATCTCACACTCTGACTACGTCATCATCTACTTCCACACCCTCACGGCGACAGAGAACCACCCCGCCCTCAACTGGATCAGACACGTATACGATGTGCTTCTCTACAAGTGAGTCTCAGCCAATTGAGTCAATTGAGACTCAACGAATTGAGAGGCTTGAAGAATGAAGCGGATTGACGCTTGACGTTGTGTGAATTGAGGCTCAACGAATTGAGAGGCTNGGCTTGAAGAATGGAGCGGATTGATGCTTGACGTTGTGTGAATTGAGACTCGACGTTTGAGGCTCAAGGGGGGGGGGTGAATTGAGAGTGAACCATTGGTGGATCGTTTATCTCATTGCATGATGTGTTTCACTTTGGTATTACTGACATGTAAGTGATAATGCCTCAGTCTTGTCAGGTGTATTGCTTGTGCTCGTTGAGCAAAATCTGAATGCCATGAAAGGGAATTGAATCAATCTGATGCGAATTGGAATTGTGTTCGTACGTTAGAAGGACGCGTGTTTCACTACCTTTTTACACCAATCCAACCCACATTTTCTTTGCTTAGCATCTGTTGTACCATGTAGTATTGGAATCCTTTAACTTGTACAGAGAATTGAGCTATTTGGTTAATGTAATCCAAATCTTGATACTAAGTATACAGCCTCTCGGGGGGCATAAGATAGTCAGTAGGGTTAGGTTTGTCTATTGCATGCTTTGGGAACTGGCGTACCCAGAGAGCCCTGTTAGGTTACCTTAGCGAGGGATAGGCCTCCGAAACTTCTACATCTACGTGCCCATGATACCCTTTTAATATTTACACCTTTGGAGCTATCTCATCTTTGTTCTTTCTCTCCAATCTCAACTCGCTGTTTCTATGCGCAGAGAATCCTGTGTAGGAACACACCTTGTGCATAGATTCCTTGTTTTTTATAGTCCAAAATCAATGGTCTTTTCTCTCTTTTTGGGTCACTTTTCGTGCTGATAGGGAGCTTTAAACTAACAAGTAAATTACTAAGTATACTATGTTTACACGAGAAATATATACGACTTCAAATAGAAATGTTATGGATGTGTTTGTGATACCTATTGATTAAGGGTCCTGCAAAAGGTATGCATCGATAGTGACGGTAAATAAAAACGACAATAATAATTATTTAAAAAAAAAATTTATGGCACTCTAAAGTACATCAAATTCAATTTGTTTTTAAGCGGTTTTGGAAATGATAAGTCTCTTTCGGGGAGGTCACCATAGTCATTTGAATCATGCCCCGTGGAATCACATCGATTTCGTGAGTTATTGCTGCCTTGATATCTCAGATGATTTTTGGCCGCTGTTCGTACACTCGTGGTTTGAGGTACCGCGATAAAAAACATCACTTGTGTCAAATCGGGAGAATATGGGGCCATCTAAAATCACTAAACCGGAAGACTAGATAACCTGGAAATGTGACCCAAGATTCCGAGTGAACATCGGGAGGTGCACGAAGTCGAAACATCTCGATGGAACCATAGAACCCTGGTCGTCCTGATCATGAGCAGTGAGGAATTCGATAACCCCTGGGTACAGAAAACTCGAGCATTTCACAGTAACAGCCCGAGGTCACCGTCACAGTGTCGCCTTCTTTAAAAAAAAAAAAAACTCCGCACCCAGAAATAACCCCCATAGCACGCCGGACCGTAATACACTTTAATGGTGCCACGCCTTTTAAAATGAAATTGCTTTCAATGTACTTCACGGGAAAAATATATTAATTTTATTAACCTTTAAAATCGCTGCATTTGTTGTGCCGGCATCGGTATGTTGAGACATGTATGTTACGAAAGAAAAATTAACCCATATTTTCTTAAAACGGGTCTTCGATCCACTTGTGAAGCATAGATCCCTGAAAAATGCTTCAAATTTTCATTCTGTTTCTTTTTGTGACTCCCTGTGTTTGAAGTCGATGTGTACATTTTTCGTTGGCATTCTTTTACCATCGTCATTTCATGATGAGTTTCGCTCTCACATTTGTTGCGTTGACGAGAAAAGATCTCTGTGGTAGGGAAAGGAAATGAGTGTGACGTGCGAGATTTCATTGCAGGCACAAGAAGCACCTGAAGGCTTTCTACATCGTCCACCCCACGCTCTGGACCAAGATCATGACCTGGTGGTTCACCACCTTCATGGCTCCCCAAATAAAGCATAAGGTCGGTCTTTTACTTCTTCTAACTATGCAAAGCTTATAGGCTTTCTTTTATTAGTCCCGTAAATATCTGTTTTGGATGCTCACTGCTCTCGTTTTGTCAAAAGTTTATTTCCCAAGTCACAATGAATTGTCTTCCTATTACGAATAACTTCTTATTTGTTAAATACCTTTCACTCCTTTTCAGTTTTAATTTCCTACTATAAACGAATAATTTCCTCATTGTACGAGGACATGTCATTCTCACCAGCGTGTCTGTAGGTCTCAACTCTAGGCGCGTGAAAATCTGTTGGTGGTAGACAAATACGAGGGAAGCTCATTATTCACAAGGAATTCCTTCAGAAGGCAGTTTCCACTCAGCCTCAGAGGCACCAATGGTGCCATGTTGGCCCACTTCTGACGGCCGTCACTAGCTTTTCGTGTAAAGTTAACTTCTTTCTTATTGCAAACATACGTGAGACTGCTGATAAGTTGGAGTTCCTTCGGGGGAATGTTACTCTTATTTTAGTTAATTAAAAATTACAAAATCAAGGCAGGTAGAAGGAAACTGGTATTGACTTTTTAATTTTTTCCAGAGCTTTCGAATTGTACATTACTCTTTAGTTGTGACTGTAAAAAGAAAAATCAATAAACAGGCAGATGAAAAAATAGTTTTTTGCTTTTACTTTAAAAAAAGGTTATTCCATCGTACTCTAAGCAACCCTAAGCGAGAACTGCTTTGTTCTTCCTCCTAGCGAGTGGGAGAGTCGGTGGTGCACGTGACTAATGTGGGGCCATGTTGCCGAGCAGGTCTTGCATGGGCGAAATACTTGATTCCGTTACTCTTTACTGCCTTTATTTGATTTAGGAATTAACATCCAAACACCCAATTGGGGCTCGCATCATGATCATTTAAGTTATTGGCGTTCATTTATTTAAAGTCATAGCAGTTCATTTCCTTTCTGGACGCAATGAATTTATCGTGTTAACTCAAAGGAAAAATGCTCGCTGGGTGCTCGTGTGCTGCGTCTCAAACCAGCACGCCCAGGCCCGACAGTCTGTCGATTCCATCAGCTGTGACTTCGAAATTCAATTCCAAAGGGGCTGTGTCGAGCGCACTTTGCTTCAAATATTCACAAATCGTGAATGCACTTGAAATGTATGAACTAGCATGTACGTGATGTATTCAATTTTATGAACTCAAGTCAAGTGTAGAATTCCAATATGTAAGCTTGGCGACGGTCGGAAAAACAGGTCTTGGATTCCCACGCTCAGTTGGAGTAGGTCAGTTGCTACCGCCTAGAGAAGGTCCGTCCCTGGGGGTAATCTTAGCAATTGAGCTGAGCCTTGGGCTCATATTTTCGAGCCTATTGATGATAGGAAGGAAGGTTGCTTGCTCATTGGAGACAAAAAGGCCTGCGATTAACTGTTAATTGTAATTTCTAGAGAATTATGAGCTCATTTATTGAAAATTTTACCACGAACATAAAATTAATCACGCTCAAATTGCATCCTGGTTCGACGTCAACTTTATCCCGTGTTGACATTCTCGACCTTCATTGTTGTGTTGATGTGGGCAGGTGTTCTCCATCACGGGCATCGAGTACCTGTACGACACCATCGACCCTGACCAGCTGGAGATTCCGGCCTACATCACCGAGCACGACATGACCGTGAGATCCTGACTTTGTTTCTTCATCGAATGTGTCTTTTTGGTCTCGAGGGTTTCAAGTGGAATTCTTCATGACAGTGCTCCTAAACACCAGTCATGTTGTCATTTAGTGTGGGGCATTTTACTTGAGTGAAAATCAGTAGTTAAGTAGGCTTTGTCCCTTATCACTCATATGTACTCGACGGTAATCGTTTCTGTAAGAAAATTGAGAGGGGGAAACGAGAAATTCTGTGCTCTTCGTTGCAGAGATTAACATTTTGTCACCGGAAGGAATGCTAATCTCCACTGTCATTTATTGTGGAATGTTATTGCAGTTCAATTTGGTTACTCTAATCATTTGAAGTAACCGAATGTTATGAAGGTATTCTTACGTGATTGTAATTGTGGTAATAGCATAATTAGTTATGATGAATTTGGTTGCCGCGACGTGTTGCTTGATGAATTAGTTGCCGACATGCTTCGTTTTGATGAATTTGTTGCCGGTATGTCTCGTTTTGATGAATTTTTATTGCCAGTATGTTTTGATTTGATCATTTAGTTGCCGGTATGTTTTGATTTGATCATTTAGTTGCCGGTAGGTTTTGATTTGAACATTTAGTTGCCGGCATGTTTGTTTTTTTGATGAATTAATTTGGTTCTGTGTTCCAGGTGAACGGGCTGCGGTACTACAAGAGCGGGTCCTGAGAATCAGCGTACCTGGAGAGTGATGGGGAATTGATGGTGTAAAGAGGGACTCGGAACTTGATTGTGGTGATGGTGGCGGCTAGGCGATGCTGTAAGACAACAGCTATTGGGGTAGAAATTCGGCAATCAATGTTGTTACGTCTGTGTTCCATTGGGTATCACGAATACGCATCGAAATGCTGGGTTATCAGTCAAACAAGCGTTAGGTATCATAAATATGCATCGAAATGATGGGTTATCAGTCAAACATGCGTTACGTATCATAAATACGCATCGAAATGATGGGTTATCAGTCAAACATGCATTAGTATTATTGATATGCATCGAAATAATGGGTCCTAAGTTAAATTTCCGTTGGGTATCATTGTTACGTATCGATATGATAGGCTTTCTGCTGAACTTCCGTTCGTTATCATTGATACGCATCGTTATAGCAAAATGCCCCGCTACTTGGTAAGGGACGTTTTAGCTTCGTCGTGCCCCCATGTCATCTCGAAAAAAATCTGTATTACTCTCACTACTTCTCATCTAGCAGTTGCTTGAAGAATATAAAATTGTCTGACTCAACATAAGCGATGCGAAGTGCTTTGAGGACTGCAAAAATTTGTCGGTCAAAGGTATTCTTCATTTTAATACGAGTAACGTTTGTAAATAGGAGATGTGACAGTATGTGTTATCGCCGATGGAGTGTGAGGAAAGATTCTTTGGATCTGAGGGACAGTTAATTAATTATATGATCCGATTGGAGATGAAACTATAAAGAGGTCTAGGCTTTATTGGGAACACGTTAACTTAGAATTCATGTAATTAGTGACGGGTGAATGACTGGAGTAGAAATACGTAACACCTTTCAATTCGAAGTTCTGTTCGAGGACAAGCACCGACTAGAATCTAGTCATCTTGATGCCTGGAATATACGAAACTTGCTGTCTGCAAACAAGCTTTCTTGATGGCTCCAGTCTCTGCTTATCCGTGTAAACTGACGATGACGTTGGCCTCAGCTGCTCTCGCAATTGTAGCCGAAGCTTGGACCGTGTAGACTGGAATGATGGTCGGTGACTCGGACCATGTGTTTAATTATCAGGGATTTGCTAGAATAAGGCACGCCCAGGGTCCGTCTTGCGAGGTAGGTTGTTGAAACGTCAACTGAGTTTTATTAGTCTTCTACGCACTCTGCTTGAGAATGCGAAAGCTAGGGTAATAAACTAACAAAACCGAGTTAATGTTTTAAGCACTCCACCTCACTTTAGTTGTGAACATAACTGGGTGAGTGGGGGTGTAGCTGCAGAGTGCTTCGTTGTCTAGCTGTTACCGCCTGCATGAGGTAGATGCCTCGTTCGATACCGTGCTACTTAGGGAAGCTGCGTAGAAGAAGCATCAGCCGCAACTTGAGCCCTCGCGTAGTGCTGCTGACCGTGCTTCTAACACCGTTGTTAGCTAGGATCGCCGTACTCGTGTGCAAGTCCCAATTCTTGTGACATATTTATGACGTGTGGCTTGAACCGTAAGCGACGGTAGCGATTTCGTGAAATGTTTTTACTTTTGAGGACATGTTGAGGGAATACTTTTCGATGTAACTGTTTTATCATCGGCGGTGCTGAGATACCAAAAGACAAGAGACCCAGGGTCTAATCTAGCGAAGAGTAACCAGGTCGAATGCCGATAAAAATGAAGGCTCTCGTTTAAATTTAGTGATTGCTTCTGCGCGACCTTTTTCCTTAAATACACGCATCAACGTTACATGACTCTGACGCATTCGATGGTCTGTTATGTCCTCGGTTGTTAGAGAACCGAACGGTGAGCACCATTATATTTGGACACGTCGGGTCTATGTACTGACCACCAAGTGAAGTCTGCGTAGTGCTGGCTTTGAGTGTTACTAATCTTACGAGGGCCTCGGAAACCCTCTAAGCTGAAGAAGATCTTTACCTCCTGTATCGGAACTAAACTTGAAATGCAGACCCAAATGATTCTTCATGTAAATATTAATAATGACATGCGTGACGTATTTTACCATATTGATGAGTTCATACCAAGTGACAGCCACCTAAAAGATATATCATTTTTCTGGTTTTTATTTACGTATTACATATTTTAATTGTATTCATATCGGGGTGCGTTTTATATTTATTTAATACGCGCGTAGGTACTCTATTTTGTGCATCTTTCACTTCAAAAAATAACTTCGGTGTACGAGTGTTCTAATTTGTTGAGGTTGTTTTTATTTTACGGGAATGGTGTGAATGAATTTTCGGTGACACGACTGAGCTCTAGTAATCTTACGGCCCTTTTTGACTCCTTGCCTCCTGCTTGGTAGACATATCCCACACGCGTGTGTTGGTGTGAGATAGAACTGTGAGTACGTTTTTACGAGCGCACAGTGGACTGTTGAAATCGACCCCTGTGACGGGTGAAAGGATAAAATCTGTATCAATTTTTCTTCTCATACCGGAAAAAATAGAACTAAAGTCTATCGTTAGTTCATGAAAAATTCGACAAATTTTGTTCTAAATGTAAAAGTCTCCAGCTCAGTACCTGTTTTATTCTCGGTAAAAGAATTCAGCTTTAGTGTGAAGTGATGAAGTATACAAGTTTACCTCGAGCGTGTGTGGGTGGATTCCTGCATTTTGGATCCGTTGTTGACGGGACAAAGCCCTGACAAGACGCACCTGTTGTTGCACATTTTTGAAAGTGACCGTTGCGTAAATACGTGTTACTACCGGAGAACAATTGACTATTAAGATGAAAACGGGTTAATTCCTCCCTTACTCGGGGAAAGAACGAAAAGTTGGTAACCAAAGACTGAAAATAACCTGCCGTATTTTGCATGGTATCTGTGATACCAAGAGCCTGTGTGGCTAGTATTTCTGAGAGTTTGGTGGCGTGCCTCCGACTCTTGAGGTTTTAAAAATTGGACCCTTAAAGTTACCTATATGTATTAGGTTAATGAATCCTTATCCCAAATATTATTCTCATAAGATGGTATTTTTATCGCAAATTATCATTGGCTTGGCGATATTTCATAACGTATAGAAAACTGTATTTTTGAAACTATTTTTCCACCATGTCCAGCTTTACCGATGCAGCCGCTGTGAAAGCTGTCAAATTTTGGGAATTGCTCTTCATTAGCAACCATTGCCTCCCTGTCAATCAGCTGCTAAATTGGGCGATTTGGTGGACGAATTTATCCCTCTTCTTGCGTAGTGTTGCCCCCAGTGTAACTTTCTCGCCAGAGCATCTATAATTTTGGCCGACCGAGCGGAGTTATCGCCACCGCTTGGCTGATTTTCGGTGGGGGCGGCGAATAAGTAAAACTAGATGTGAAAGGCGGGAAATCAGAGCTGCGTTGTAACCAAATTACTTTTTTGCGATACTCGAATTGTGTGCAGCTTTTTTAAAATTCACGTGTCTGTAAAATGCTGTCAGTGAACTAAAATGTCGTTACAAGAAGTTAATCACATGATGAGGAATACGTAGCTGCATTTTCGCCTGTCGAACTTAAAGTTGAAAGCAACTTTCCGTGTGCACATTTGCCTCGTTTAGCACGAGTTGAATGATGTATTGTTACCAGTTGTTGCAGTGTCTGAATTTGTATTCAACTGCTTCAACTTCATAATTTATCATAACTGCGGCGCTTTGCTCGAAGTAATAAACAAGAGCGAGGGTTCATCACTAATTTCACTCGGTGCGACCGATTGCAGCACTTGTAAATTGATTATAATTTCGCGACAAATCATTGACAACTACGCATGCCCGACAATATTTAAGTGCCGTCTTCGTCTATTTGATGTTCTTAAAAGTTCCCTATGAGTTTGAAGAGATCAGCAGATCATGAGTGTTAGGTTCACAGTTTTAGCGCTTGAATCAAAAGATGCCATGTTCTCACTTTGTTGCCATGAATGCGACCCACTTGACCCTTTCGCTGCGTGGGACTGATCTCTTCAGTCCCATGCAATGCACGTGCTATTTCTGTGGCTGTTGTCCTCATTCACGCGTCACTGGAGACATTTTCGATGAATGAGGAAATCAGTCCCGCGTGGTGAGAGGGCTCATAAGTAGTACCGTATTCGGTTCAGTTAGAACTTCTTGCCTTGCTTACGCTTAAGATATTTTCCCACCGTACAAGCTGCTGTATGGCCGCTTAACTTCCGTAGCTTAAGTTGAGGTTTTTAGAATAGAATCCTGCGTCTGACATTTTCTTCTGTATGTTTCTTTTTATTATGCATAATTATTTGTGTAATTTTTGCAGAGTTAACGTCATTGAGTATGTTTTCTTTGTCTCTTTTTTGACCGTAGTCACATAGCCACTATTTTAAACTGCGTTCAGCCTAATTCTTCATCCTTTTTTTTTAACGATGCAGTTAGTGTAGTGCTAAAATAGTTTGCGACATCTCTACATTTCTTAACTATTTCTGCAGTCTTCATTTCTTCTAATTTTACGCCCGTAGCAGTTTCAGAGTTAAAACTTGTCAGAAATTGACTTGAACGCTTGAATGTTCTAGTCCGAGGTATACAGGCCCATTTCATGCCTGTGATTGAAAATGATCGAAGGATAGTTTCAATTTACGACATATTAAAAAAATAAGTAACCTCTGCTAATCTGCGTAAGGCATAATTTCTGCGTCACGCGTCACTACACGCTCGATACACACGTACATCACGCACGTACGTCACTCACGTTCGTCACACACGCACGGTCGTGTACCTTGACATGAGAACTGACGCGCACACGGTGCATGCAGCGCGCGTAAAGCCGAGAGCGCGAGCGCGGCTGGGCTATTTACTTCTGAGTCATAGCTCTAATTTTTGGTATAATTTTTTTCAGTGCCGCGCCGTGGCCAGAGGTAGGAAGTGCCATTGTTCTGTATTTTTTTTAATTCTTTCATCGTGGTTTGCGAGTTGTTCTCAGTTTGCAATTTTGGTTGAGGAGTTAATTCGATGTTGTATTTCTAATTTTTGCTCTTTTTATTTAGTTAGATGCACTTTATAGTGCCTTACGTGTTACGTATTTTTTTGTAGTATTTCTTTTTTTTGTGCTGTATGCTTTTCAAATATATGAAACTGATGCATTTCGATCTTGCATTTAAAAATGAAACGTACCCTTTGTAGCCTATTTAATTATCCAACGTAGAGCTTTGCGGTGACCTACCTGTACGTGTCGTGCACGAGAGGTGTGTGATGCCATCATTGGTTAGAATTCCTTGCTACTTAGTGGAGGGTGCTCGAGTAAACCTGAAGTTTTTCAGGCTTGAGTAATCCCAGTATCCCTGGTATCCGCTAGGAATCCTGTAGACTTTCAGGATCCCGGTATCTTCTCTGCATCCTGACACTTTTCCCAGATCTTGGAATCCTATCTGCATCCTGATGTCTTTTTTGCTGATCCTGGTATCTCTTCAGTATCACGGTATCCCATCTAGGTCCTATGTGTGTTATTTTTCCTGTGATCCGGTTCACATCGTCAGACACCAACCAGATTCCTTCAGAATGGCGTTGTCTTAAGATTCGTGACTGATCTTAGACAGACAGATCTATCGTTCTTGCGAGCTGAACGTACGCTGAGAGCGACCTGTGAAAACCCACGTCTCTTAGTGTTGCCCTCACGGGTGTAGGAATTATACAAAGTGATGACTGTTCCCATCCCACGGTAGAGTTAGTCACCCGTTGTTAGCGCTTGGGGCGTGCTCGGCTCTCTCTCTCTCTTTCTCATTAATTTTCTTCGACAGATCGACTGACTCCTGTGAATCAGGTTCCATCCTTCGCGCCGGTTGAATCATTTATGATTGCACGTTCGATCTCTTGCTCCTGTTGAACGATTTATCTCTGAAAGCCAGGTTGTGGAACACAATTTATCCCTGAAAGCCAGGTTGTGGAACCCAGTAAGTATTGCGCTTGTACGGAACAACTCGAGCTTTTCATGAAGAGAAATCGAATGCTTCTTCAGAAGTAGTAGTAGGACTTCTACTACTTTGTAATTGTTCCTGGGTGTAAGAGAGAGAACCCTGGCATGTTATTATTTTGTATCATTTTGTCGGGGCGATGAAGAATACTTTCTGAGGGCGAAAGTTTCTGGAGCACCGATATCTGTGTACCAGCTCTCCTTAATTACCTGGGGACTGGGTCTCGAATATCACTCTGCGCGAAAGGGGAAGAATGTGTTGGTAATTCGCATTGGCGTATCCACCACTCTTAACTTGAATTACCTACCCTTGTATTTGGCCGCGCTCCACTGCAGCGCCTCAGACGCTCGTGCTTGCATGAGTTCGCGGAATATGACCTCGAAATAAAATCGGTTTCACTAGAATGAAATGTCCCCGAAACTGTCATCAAAACAACGAAAAATATCCTCCGAAGGGATATCGGAACAAAAGTCAACGTCTCCAAAATGACATGAAATTTCTCTCGAAAATGTGTGACAAGGCGACCATAACGACAAACACATAAAAGGCCTCTCAAAGTAACGTCAAAATTTAATATGGCACTGAAAGTAACAGGAAAAGAATATCCTCGAAGTAACATCGAAAAAATACGAAATATACATCAAAGCAATCCGAAATATGCCTTGTATTAAAACAACTCGAAACATCCCTCATTACAATAGCAAAACACAAAATATCCCTCAGTACAATAACACAATACAAAATATCCCTCAATACGACCCAAAACAACTCGAAACATCCCTCGTTACCATATCAAAACAGAAAATATATTTCGGTACAGTAATACAATACAAAATATCCCTCAATACGACACCAAAACTGCATTAGCTGTCACCTTCGCTCGCTGGGACCAGAGCGGAAATGTTGTGGGTTCAACTTGGAAGCTAGGCTTCTTTTTCTTCTTTACTTCTATTTCTCTTGTGGGTGGAAGACTTATTTTTAAAGTGACCTTCTCGGTGTCTTAGTTCGATTCCATATATCTTTCCGGAAGCTATTTCTTCATGTATTGTACGATCACGCTTTATCTGTGACTTGATTTTCTAACGATAAGAAACCTGAAGCGAGATGCGTTGCAGGTACTTGGTGTGTTATCCCTGATGAGCTTTAAAAACGTCAAATTTTAGTTGAGTTCTCCATCCCATGTTACTTGAACGGTGTCCCAATTATGTCGTATAATCGTAGCATATCAGCATGAGTTGCATGTTCGAGGAGATTTACAAGTAATGTAGTCTCTTGTATTCATACTGAGCCTTGTGTAATGTATATCTCATGTACCGAGTACGTTAGCCGTAGTGTGTCTACGCTTCTGCACGTAGGCTTGAGAACGTCTTTATTGTTAACTCTACGGCTAACCTGCCTTGAGCTGTAGAAAACCTAGTCGTCACATGCTTCAAATTGAAAATAAAACTGCAGCTTCTCAGCTTGAAGAGGGATGAGCTCGTTTTTATTAACTTCGTTTATTGAAAGGATGTAGTCCTATAGCAATAATATTAAATAGAACGCGGTTAAATATGGCGTAACTGGAGTGTCATTGTGCTCCTCGGTCTATTTCAAGCGGGCATCTCTCCACCCAAAATAGGGAGGATTCAAGCCTGTGTTGGCGCCAGGCTTGTAATAGTTACGTTCATAATTATTTACAATGATCATTCTTCCCAACTCGTTTGCCCGGTAGTGAACCCTGTCTCTTAATGAAAATCGGAAGTGCATTGTGATTTCGTGAACATCTGTGCATCGTAAACTGATTTATTTTTGTTCTAGTAACGGAAACTCGCCTTTAGTGAATCAAGTTTCGTGTAGTACAACCACGTCCACGAAGTTGAGGGAATTTAAAGTTGTTTTAAAGTTGAACGCCCGCCCGCGTGGCTCCAGGTATTCATTTTTCTCTACTATTCAAGTCACATGGAAATATTTCAATAGACAGAGATCAGGTGATCGCTACGTTTTCGTGTGTCTTGCTTAACTGAAATGGTATCTGTTTCTTGCTTAAAACAAACGTAATTATATCATAGTTGTAATTTTGAAAAGATCTGTAATTATATCATAATTATAATTTTGGAAATGACTGTAATTATTGTAGTTATAAATGTGAAAGCAGTTATAATTAATGTTGAAGTTTTCAACCGTGTGATGGTGTTACTAATAGTTTTAAAGCTAAGATCGTGCCTCGCAAGTGCTATTTTGGACGTTTCAGAATCCAGCTCCAACTTCAGTTCTCAAAATTTCCTACACTTATGACATGCAATGAGCAATACGTCAGGATTAAGGCACGGTTGTAACAGTTGTGTGACTTGAAAGCGTGCAATATACATGAAAATTATCTATCAACTAACAGAAGTTTTGTATCCTGGTACCCTTCGAACCTAATTTGCTCTATCTTAAAAATACGTCAAGTCAAAAATTCTTAACTCACTCGGATTAGACAGTAAATATAAAAAAAATTAAAAAAGCGCTTTTGCATTCATACGGAACTTTTGAACCAAGCAAAACAGTGATGTGTTCTCATGAATGATGTTAGGTGAGAAAATTCATACTATGAAAAAATCCCACCGAAAGCATTTTTCCAAGATGCCTAATTTTTCTCTTGTAGTGCTATGCCGTGTCTGTTCTCGTCAGCGCCTATTGTAGTTTTGTGTTCCAATTTTCTGTGTTCCTTTGAGTTCCGCAATGTTTCGTGGGAGTCTGTTGTGGGTCTTATTTCGCCTGTTTGGTTCGTTCTGCCTTGTCTTTTCCTCTTCACCTCTCACGACTGACACTATGGTTCCCTGCGACCAACCAGTCGACCTGATCCTGTCTTTCGTCTGTTCGAGGCTTCGAAAACCTTTCACGCTACGGCAAAGAAATCTTGAATACCTTGGAATAGTTCGGGCGCCCCGTTAAGGTCACACTAGTGTGCCACGTTTTTAGGTGTTTCGTGTCTAATCTTCCTTTACCAGGAGAAGCACTCCACGTGTGGTCTCGAACCCAGGACTACTTGATTCGGAGACAAGCGCGCTACCTATCATATCAATGATATCCGAGTGAGAAGGCTGGATGGCAAAGACGTTAGCATTGTTTACAGAATTACTTCGTTTTGTAACTCCACGATGTCGTAGGTAATAGGGTTCCGTGACTTATATACTTGATAGAATGAAGTTAGTTCGTTGTAGCATGTGTTCTGAACTTGGGGGCCGGTGTAGAAAGAAGATTTAGTCAACTATATACCATAGAATGGAGGAATTTCTCGTTAGCACGTGTTCGTAAAACCACCCGACTGCTTAGTGGCCATCTAATTTAGTGAATGATTCGTTGAATTTAGTGTTTGGTGAACGATGACGTGATGTGACGATGGTGTTCAGTGAACAGGACATGAAATTCACCTTTAAAAAACATGTTTTAAATAGGAATTCATTGAACATGACGCGAAATTAATATACAATGAACCTGACTCGAAATTAGTATTTAATAAACACAGCATGACGCGAAATCAAGCCCTTGATGAACGCCGCACGAATTTTGTATTGAGTTCAGTGACTGCGACGTGAAGTTCTATCTGACTAGCTTTCTCATATGATCAATAAAGCGGCATTGCGAAAAGTTGGTGCTAGGCTTGTGTTGCAGTCGTTAATATACGTTAGGAGCGTAATTATGCTCTGCAATCTGCCCGCCTGCACTGGGGGATGCTGCTCGTGCCTGTGCTCCAGCATAACGCAGGGGGATAGGTTCCTAGGACTCGAGAGCGCTACTCGAGCACGAGCCAACTGGACCTGTTCTCGTCGGCACTTTTTGGATAGGGGCATTGCCAGAAGAAGGGACGTTATTAAAGGTCGTCTTCGCAAGCTCGACATTTTTTTGACAAAATTTTAGTTATTAAATTAGAAGATATTCGTTTCTAAATTCTAATGTAAGGGGTTAATAATTTTATGTTTCGTAATTCCGTTGTATTTCTGACTGAATGATGCATCTTGACACTTGATTCGCAGAAAAGATAGGTCTTTCCATCAAAAACTATTACCGGGGATCTCTGTCGTATTAACCATCGCTCTGCTAGGACGTCCCGCATGGTTGATTCATATTTTCCTGTAGTGCAAAACTCCTCTTTTTTAGGTCCTCGCTTCGTAACAGCTCTTCAAAGCGAGGGGTGGATTTTCATCATTCACATAGCTCGTTGAATTCTAAAAGGTTTGCCAGACGAGTTCTTTTTTTCTGTTTTAAAGAGCGAGGCACCAGAAATTCATGCAGCGGACTCGTGTTATTGAAAGCCTCGGGCGGTTAACTCTTTGGGTACAACGGAGGCACGTCAGTCTCGGCCTAATTTGGTTTAGTAATATTGTATTAATTACATTTTCTGAGCTAGAGAACTATGGGGACGCTTGGAGCCCCTTGCAAAGGCGTTTTGTGTGCGTGCGCTAACTGGACACTCATAATCAAAACTGATCAATGATACTTGTAGGTGCTCGCGTAGGTGTAAGCAACGCCGTTAAATTTCGCGAGAATTTAGAGAAAAGTTTATCTTATTAGGACTCGAAGGGTTAATATTTCAACTTAATTGAAAGTGCGGTAGTTGCTAAACAAGAACATTATTTTTATATCTGATCTTTACACAGCCACCGATCGAACAGTGACTGAATCGAATTAGGCAGGACGGACATGTGACTAGCTTAGTTTGATGCATGGTAATTCCTTGGATTACTTATAATAAAATATTGATCATATTTGTTTAGATAATGATTCAACGATCGTCTAAAGCAACAACTCTTAATTATCTTATTTCGGCACTGTTCTGCGATTCTTTATTTCTTTTTGGAATCTTGTACGTGATGAAGATTTTCATATTCCATTGCTCGGTAAAGTAATGTTTTAACTAATGTGATATTTGCTGAAATCTTCGATTTAACGTGTCGCTGGAAAATGTTGGAATTTGTTCTCTATTTTAAAAATTGATCAAGAAAATTGGCACCTGACCGAAATCTGTCATTTTACTACAAA
>VOMN01011664.1:0-13207 GCA_014899125.1 Orchestia grillus
CACAAGGTTAACAATTGTGTATCAAGATTTCATAATGATTCGAGGCAATGAATGATAATGTCTAATAAAAACATAAGGTCACATCATGACTTTTTTCGCCAAAAATTCATTGAAATTAATACTTCTAATTTCAATCAATTTGACTGTGAATGTTTGGTATTTAATAGGGAACACTTTTATAAGTTCATTAAGTAGAGCTACTCGTTCTTCAAAACTGAATTATATTTAATTTCTTATAAATATTAATACTACAGGCTCTATGGCACTCACTTGCTTAGGGTAGATATTCTCCATCAAATGGATATTGTAATACGTGCAAAATAATTTTTTTATTCCAATAGTAAGAACAGTCTATGTAAATGGCTTCTTCAATTTCTGTGCATACGTGACAGAATTTGAATACTAGGGGTAATCTTTTATGGAAATATTTATGTTCTTACATACAGAAGAATTTTTTTGTTGAAGTACATACTTTAATATACGCTCTTGATGGATTGGTTCAATTGTTTTAGTCAAGTTTTAGCCATGCTTCGTAGGACCTCCTACAAATAAGTGAAAAATCAACTGCTGAAATAAAAACATTACCCCTTGTACAGTAAGACTTGAGTAAGAAGATAATTCTTCGGTTCACGCTTTAATGAACACATGAGCTCATGAGCGTTGGAAACAGCTTTTTACTTCCCTATGGTATAATTTTACCACACATACAAACATCTTACTTATTATAAACCTTTCGAACATGATATTCGAAGGCACATAAGTCGGAATAAAAACAGACAAGTAATGATCAATAAATCTCAAATCACTTGTTTTCACGAACAGGCCAGTTACGTTGGCGAAATCGTTAGCTTCATAATAATTACGTGAGACATTCGCGAGCACGCCGCAAGGTGCGCAGGCCACGTGCATTTGAAAATAATGCGTTATAGCAGTGAGCCGAGCTGTGGCGTGACTAACTTTGCAATAATTCCGTCTACGGAGAGTGCAGTGTATTTGTGCAATACGTCGGCCTTGTTCGTCACGACCTCGTCGTTTGCTGGACCGTGAAATGTTCCACTTTCTACCGACTCGCAGCCGAAGCGTGAGCGCGCATAATGCGTAGGGGTTCACTGCTCTGCCTCCTGTCACGACTCACGAGCTCTCAGTCGCTGAACAGTACGAGTCGGGAATGCGTGTGTTGTCAATGAATACGTGGCTCAACGCAAAGAAACACGAGCGCGTTTCCTGCACTTTGACCGACCGGTGGGTCATTTTACCTCTATTAAAATAGCTTCATCGAAGGATACGTGTCAAACTATTGGAGTTGTTGAGCCAACTGGGTGATTAATGATCGTCGTGTCAAAAATTAAGTAAAAATTGATTATTTCACGAGTTTGTTAAGCTTAGTATTGTGCTGTTATTAAAGAATTGATGATGTAGAATACTAAGAACAAGTCCACTGAACCATGGAAGGTCATGCAAATGTTTAGAGAAATCTGCGTATAACCTATAGCGTGAGCGCTCGATTGATTTTCTTCCTTTGTATGTACCTACATGATATGACTTTGAATTTGTTATTTCTACGCACATATATTTGCATAGACATGCATGACAGTGCACGACTTGATTTAGGCTCCATGGCGCACTGGTTCATCCCTTAGATCTCAACTGAGAAGACTTAGGTTCGACTCCCGACGACGCAGACAGATTTTCGTAAAGTCTCGGATTGTTCCCATTGGGAAAAGAAGCTTAAACCCCACATAACTCACATATCTCACAAGTTAGTTGTTATACAGATTTAAGACCCAATACCACCCTGTTTGTTGCCAATGTCGAATTCCAAGTACATTGAACTGAGCGAGACACTAACATTTAGAAAGGAATCTTAGAAATAAGCAGGGCAATCAGTCGGGCTACTCCGCAAAAGCAATCTTAAGTCCCACTGGATTCAATGAGATGTGCAAATTGAACGTCTGAACTCTCAATCGATACAGTCCCGATTTCTATACGTGCGGTATTTACTCCTTAAGAATCATTGTTATGAGTATACGTTCGTTCCGCAAGAAAATTTGATGAGCTTTAACTGTAGAGTAATTTGAAGTCTGTTCGGACTTTAGGTGAAAAATAAATTCCGAGACATTGAGAGAAAATGATGAATAATCGATGGAAAAGGTGGTCGACAAAAAAAAAGATATTTTCTTGGTACTTTTGCTCCAACAATAATTTTTAAAAATTTGTTCCGCAGTAGAATTTATTTAGCCTTAATTTTAAAGTAATATGAAGTCTGTAGCTACTATAGGTGAAAAATAAAATCCGGGATAGTAAGAAAAAATGATGAAAATTAGAATAAAAACAGGTTTGAAATGAGAGCCACTAATTTTTCCCTTTTCTTTCCCACTGAAAAGAAAATAATTATATCGGATACCCATAGAATTAAACGAGCTTTCATTTAAGACTAATTTTAGGTTTCTACCTTTATTAGGTAATAACTAAGTGTATGAGAAAAGATTTTTCCACATTTTGTTTTATTCCTGAGACTTCGAATGATATGTAGGGCGGAATGAAGCGAGCGTTGCATGGAGAAACGGTGTTCCGGTCTTCACTTATTTTTGAAGACATGTAGACACCTGTAGTTTACAATATACGGGAAAAAATATTAGATACTTTGAGATAAGATGACACTGGAGTTGCCCTAATCACACTAAAAAATATTTGGTGATGAGTCTCTGCGTTTTTACGCGAAAAATATAGGTGGTTTAGTTTTCAGCGATATTTCTGGCCTGAAATGATGTACAGATGTATTTCTTATGTGACATTCATTCGTGCATTGATCTGTAAAAATATTTTGATGAATATCCTTTTTCGAAAAATCAAGATAGTGTAAATAACGTATCTACTACTTGAAACAAAAATGCAATAGAAGCTCAAGTTTTTATGTTTTGTACGTCTGTCAGCCAGGGTAGCGACTTTTGTTAGTCATAGATATTTTAATCACACGGATTTTCGTTCAATTCCGTAAGTTTGTTGACAAATGGCCAATCAAAACCGGACTACGGAACTACTACCGGACTACTGGAGTCTTCAGTAGGCAAGCGTAGGAGGAAGCTTGTTGATTCTGCAAGTTTGAGGGTATGTATTTTTGACAAGCTGGATTACCCAGTGACACCATCTCTTGGTCGGTAATTGCATATGACGCAGAGTAATACTCTGAGAAATGTCTTGACTAGGTGGCTCTCAGCCATCAGAGGATCCAGCCTGTTTGGACGATATGTGATACCTATAGAAAAACTTCATGGGCCACAATAAAGAACCCGACTGGTGCCATTTCTATGAAAATTATAATGTTTATTGTTGTGGAGTAGAATGCAGTACACTGCGTGAAGCCTACTTGGAGATAATTGCTTCGAAGGTATTGGATAGGAAAGCAATAAAGAATATTAACTAGAGCATGAGTAGTGCCCTTCACATAACACCTAGAAGGCACCTTGCAATAGTATAGAATGAAATTTGTAAAAAGTGTTTGGCTATTAATAAGCCTCATTTTAGTGAGACTTTGTGGCATAAAGGCTAAAGATTTGACGTTGTGTGAAAAGTGGTGCTCTATTCAGTCTATTGACCCCTACACAAAAATTTCTGAAACCTAATATTTTTCAAGTAATATAAAATTTGGTTAATTTTTACTTAAGGAGCCCCAATACTAAAATCATGGCAACACTTGGACATTTTTTGTATTCTGAAACTTTAATGAACAAAGATTAAGTAGGGTAATCAAGATTAGGTAGGTCAAATTAAATTTAGTTAGGTTAGATTAAGTTAGATTAAGGAAGGTTAGATTAGGGAAAGTTCTGTAACTTATAAATATAGGAGCACAATTGCAATACATAAAGGTGCTAGAAAATAATTATCTTGAAAATATTTTATTTTTATTTTTTGTGTTCATATTTGTAATGTACAGATAAAAATATATTTGAAAAGTTGCATCCATTATGTTTTTGTTATGAGTGTGCTAATGCTAAAAGTGACATTAAATTTAAAGGCATAATTCATTATTCTTTTATTACTAACCTATTTTGCCAATGTTGCATAAAACATTTTTAAGTAATTGCCAAATACTTTCTTAGGAAAACATAATTTGATATTGTTCTATAAATTTAGAGGTAATATTTGATAATAAATTCAAATTTTCAACTTGCACATTAATGCTCCATAAGTGTGACTATTTTCTTGGAATTGCTGGATTTTCAAAATTAATATGCCAGGACTAAAATATGATATAAGTAGTTGTAAATGTAAGGTATGTGATTAATTTATTGAAACTGATATAAATTTTGTGTGGATCATTATCTTTTCATCAAGGGTCAGGGGATGGATACTTGGGCTGAGTGCAGGTGCACTTCTTGCAACAGTGTTGTGGTTCAAAACTTGAAAAGAAATGGCTATAGCAGCAATGCTTTGGACCCTCAAGCACTGCAAGACTCGGTGCTTCCACCTGCCTGGTATGACAGGGACAAATATCTTAGGTATGTTGTATTTTAGCAGCCTTGATACATACTTGTGCATTTTTTGTCAAGCTTGTGAAATTAGCCTAATCTGTATTTTTTTGTCTTCATTTTATTGATGAAACATCTTTAGTTGAGTAGACTGGTTTTGATATCATTTTTCTGATAAGAATTGTTTATTTCAGGTTGGTTTAGGTACCTAGTTTTACTTTTTACTTAGGGACTTTATGTATTTATTTTGTTGCAATCATTATCTTCTTTTTAAAGTTTTTGAAATAACGATGTTGTTATATTAACAATTTTTCCTCTTGTCTAACATGTTTTTTTTTTAAATTTTGTCATAAGCATTATTCTCAAAAACTTAAAATTTTTTCAGAGGCCAAGAATTTTTCCGCATCAACTTCCTGTCCATCTTTGTGAGCAACTTGGTTGGCTTGGTCTCTATTCTTCATGTGCATGGCATCATCTCTGTGCTGATGAAAACTGGCAAGTCATCTACAGTGTCCACTGCTGCCAGAAGATATTTGTCTACCCTGCGCCATGTGTACACCTGGTACACAGGAGACTGCTTCCTGCCAGGTTCCATGTGAGTCTGCAATGGGTTCCTCAGTGTTTGTAGGAATAATTTTTACTTTACACATTTTATTGATACATTGAAAATTTATTCAGATGACTAATACTAATAGTCCTTTATGTTTAGCTTGACGCTCTTTAGCTTTATATATATATACATATGTATATATGAAGTCAGTGATAACTAGTTATCATAATTTCAGATTCTTTTATCATGCGCATAGATTGTTGATGAATATTGTGTGTTTGGTCTTTCTTATCTTTTATATTTTTTCAGGGCAAACAAGTCAATTCGTCTGGTGAAGAAGTTTCATTTTTCTGCTCTAATCTCAAGAGAGAAATCTGAAAATCAAGATCCATCTGAGCTAAATAAAGATTACCAATATCTTCCTTCTACATCTGATTGCCGGGGCAATGAAAATTTTTCAAAGGACCACAGGACTGTGAACAGTTTGGCTCATACTTCTGATATATTTTATGACTGCCAGAGAGTTCCTCAGACTTCCAACAGTAATGCAGCAAATCTACTTCAATTGGGGGTAAGGGTTGTCAATTCTGCTATTTCATTCACTGGACAATGTTCTGCCTAAGCATAGTATCTAAAAATTATGGGCAAGTCTAGTGAAGATTAGGCAAATTTCAGGAGCACTGCAGTTATGTTTTTAAATATATCAAAGGTAAGAAATGTGTAATTTTTCTGTTTATGATTACTATTAGAGATCATTTTCTTGCATATGAAAAAATGGGGAAACCTACAAGATAAAGGTACTTGAATATTGTATGGAGAAGCAGTGAAAGAATAATCACAGTACATCTATTTTGTATTGTGTGCCTCATTCTAATTCGAATGCACAAAATTTTTCAGAGTGCAAGTAGTGGTTGTACACAGCAAGCCTCTCAGGTGGACATGGTGGCCACCCTGTGGGCCTTCTGCGCTCTGCCTTGCATCTGTTGGCGGGAGTTGGGCGTTGCAGAATCTTCCTTGCCTCTGGTGCCTGACTTCCTGCACTTCTGGCGAACTGTTGGCTACCTCATGGGCGTGCGAGACTGGTCAGTTCTGTTGGCTACCTCGTAGGCGTGCGAGACTGGTCAGTTCTGTTGGCTACCTCGTGGGCGTGCGAGACTGGTCAGTTCTGTTGGCTACCTCGTAGGCGTGCGAGACTGGTGATCAGTTCTGTTGGCTACCTCATGGGCGTGCGAGACTAGTGTCAATTCTAATTATCAGCGCTCCTCAGAGAAGCAGATATAGGTATGGCGTTAATTCGAGGCACTCAGCCATTTTCAGAGGTGCATAGAGGTGGCACGCGTTTTTTTTTCCATGGATAGACGATCTCTTCGTTTTTAGTTTTCATCTCTTCTTATGCAGTCGATTATGGTGGATGCTTTGCCCAATTTATATGGTTTTGTTTATATCTAAAATGACCATTACACTTTTGAGTTCTTTTAATGTAGTACTTTTGATCATCTGGTAAAGAATTTTAACGTTTAACTTCCATCACTGTTGAGTCTATTGATCAAAAACTTCTTGGACCTTTAGGATGTACATCGGAATGGGGGCAAGATTTTGGTACAGGCAATGTGCAACGTCCAATGCTGGTGGGGACCAACTGTGCCAGCTCATTTGGGTCAGCTTTTCATGACTTCTTCGGAAGTTTGCTTCACGTTGAACACATTTTCTGGTGCCAACTGCCTGCGTTTGTCTCGCAATGTATAAAAAAGTTTTTTATCTGCATCGAGTGGTTAGGCATTTCAAAATGTACTTTGGGTTGTTGTCCTGAGGATTTGTTTAGTTTGAATTAAATGTATACTGCTTAATCTATATTAACCAATTATCGTGCCAGTATGGTGGATCGTAATGTAATTTTTTTTCAATCGTTGCTTATTTCCTACATGTGTATATGTATTGAATATACAGGTTACTGAGTTGGATTTGTTTGAAAAATCATATTCAAAATCATGTACACGTGCAGCAAATTCAAGTGCCTGTGTGTGGAATTTTACTGTTTGACCTCAACACTGTTCAAACATTTTCATACCATCTATTTTTTTGCAGGGCTTACATTTGTGCTCTTTTGAAGGAATGATAGCATAGTTTAAAATACAGCTACTTCAACTCGCTCGTTCCCATATGTTCAAGCTCATCTTTGCACATAGTTGTTTGATGCCTGTAATATGTATTCATTGGGATTACTTAATATCTATTGTGCATTGACTTTGACATTTGTGTTGCACTAGAAATAACAAATCCCTTCACTTTCACATTCCATCCCACAGTGACACATTTGTTGAAGTTAATTATGTATCCTCATATTTTGTTCGTTCCATTTTCAATTTTAATATTTGGATCATAGTAACCCATTTGTTATAAGTAACTACCCACGTATCGTGACATTTTGCTCCTTTATTTTCAGCTTTAACATTTGCGGTCCTGCGGAAGAGCGATGTGGCAAAGAAGGAGACTCGCACGGCAGCGTGAGCTCGACCACTCCAGCCAACGACCATTTCCGCGCCCTGCTGCACCAGCTGCTTGTGCCAGCCGTCGCTGAGAATAAGATTCACAGCCGCCAGATGGCAGATGCTTTGCTCAGAGGCGTGCAAAAAGTAAGCTTTATTCATGATCTCTTGGTCCATGTCTTGTTTTATTGAGCCTGATGAACGTCACAACCCTTTTATTCTGATAAAAATAAATTTGCTTTGGATTTTGTTCAGATTAATTTGCAAAAAAAAACACGCAAGTGCACACATAGTCACGGGGGCTCTGCTACTGAACTATTGCGTCAGCCGTGTTGACAGGACTCCTAACAAACGAGTTGTACCGTAGTAGTTTGGTATAAACGCGCTGTGTTGGCACGGAATGTCGCACGTCCCCTTAGTTTGCAATGCCATTTGGCGCTGCATGCATAAAATGGGTCAAGTCACGCCCATGCATGGTGAAGTGTCGTACTCTTTGATTGTTTCTTCAGAAGAGAAAGGCTGCCAAAGACGAGTCCCATTCATTCACATAACCTACTGTAACGGTTGTATACTTTTACCCATTTGTTGTTTTTCTCAAACCTCGTTTGCAAGACTAGACCACTCAATCTTTCCCAGCTTATGATGCAGATTGAGAAAAGCACCTCCGACACATTGCGACACGACATGCAAAATTTTCAAAATCGACCTTCTGAATGGGTACGGCGAGATGGGCCTCACTTTACTTTGAAAAAATGATGCGTAGGGAAATTTTCCCGCCGTGGAACATATTTTCAACATGAAATGAAGTTTTGCGAGTTCCATTTTTTTTCTAATTTTCCCGTTTTTGTCAGCCATCCTGTGTGTGTCTGCTTGGTTAACTACGAGGATTCCTGTTAGTAAGGCATATTCATAAATATATATATATATACATATTATTATGTCTGTTTCTACTGCTTGTATTTTGGCCATTAGAGTTGCGTTTGTGCATTAATTTACATTCAAGTCTCGGTTACTAATTGAAACAAATTGTCAACCAAGGCATAGAAATAAGAATCTTTTTATCCGATTCTTTATTTCTGTAACTCAGGCTTTGTTTTCTGATCGCATTCTCAAGACATGCTTCTCATTTTTCCATTTTAACTCCAAAAATATAGATTGTACTCAAAAAATGCACACCGTGTTCAGTACGCTCGTGCATTGTTCTCATGAAGAATTTGTGTGTAGCTGCTGCGTGTGGTGGAGCCCGTAGCCTTCAGCTGCTTCGCTCACCGGCTGCTGGGCCTCGCCCCTGAGGTGCAGCTCCCACTGACGCTCTACCAACGCTGCGTTCTCTGGCTGCAGGTAACTGCTGGAAGCTTCTTTACGAACATGATGGTGTGCTAACTCCTGAGGACGCATAGTGTTGCATAGGCAATAGGGTTATGATATTTACGTTTGTCTATCTTATGCCATAGGGACTGGCATCACCGGAAAGATGTTGTTAGGATACCTCGGCTCAAAATAGGCCTTCAGGACTTTTATCTTTCGTGCCCACTTTGTTTCTTTCCATTTTCAAGCTGTCTTTGCTGATATTCTTTATCATTTAATTCTTTTTCTTCCTTAACTTACTGTTTCTGTGCACAATTAATCCTGCATGGGAACACAATTTTGCATAGATTCTTTGTTTTTTCAAGTCAATACTGAATGGTCTTCTCTTTTTGCTCTCTTGAAATCGCATTCCATGTGGCTAGGGAGCTTTAAGCTAACTAATGATCTATTTCCTGCCTTGCTTTTCATCCTAAATTTTTCTTAACGTTTTTTGCTTAGTACGCCTTTCCCAGCCATGTGTTCATGTTTTTAGCGTGTTTTCAACCCCAGCCTTGTGTTCATCTTGCTGAGCATGTTTTCACCAATGGACTTGTGCTTGCCAGACGTACGTGCTGGGCACGGTTCTGCACGTACCTTTGGTGGGGCGCTGTGTGCGGCTTGCTCTCAACGGCCTGTTGCTCTTCGCCATCACCTACGCCGACAACGCCTACGTCATCGCCGCCGTCAACTGCTTCCTTGCGGCCTTCAGGCTGCCGCTGCAGCTCTGCTTCCGCACTTTCAGTTGGCTTCAGGACGCCGCCAAGCTCGTCCAGCAGAAGCTCGTCTTCCTGTAGGCGCATCATTGCTTTAGAAAACTCTTTAGGAGGAAGTTAGATTTCCTATTGGCAACCCGCTTGGATGATTGCTGTGGAGTGATAGGCGCATCATTGCTTTAGAAAACTTCTTAGGTGGAAGGCAGATTTCCTACTGGCAACACGCTTGGATGATTGCTGTGGAGTGAGACCAGCTCTCTGAAAACTTTGTAAAGTTCTTCAGTAGTAGTGTTCCAATAGTCAACTACTACTGGGCTCGACTGGAATTGGCTGGAGCTTTATTTATTGCTGTGAAGATTTTAAAGTGACTATGTCCTATTAAGGATGACGGGTTGACTAAACACAATTTTTTGTGCAATATTTGTGTTTTTCGCTCGACTCAGGGATTTTACGTTAGATTATGATCACCTACCTCAAAACCAGTTCTGTGCAAGCGTCACATAGACAGACATAGTCTAGTATGAGGTAGGATTCTTCTTTTAAATGCTGTATTAGTACCACAGTATTTTACTCTGAGGCTGTTGTACACTGTATTATGTCACCCTGCTGCGTAATGTTTGTGAATTTCGTGCACTTCTTTTGGCCTTCACACTGCTTTAACATCGGCCTTTCACTACAATGAAATTTTCAGCGAGATCCTGGATGCTTCCAAGATATTACTGAAATAAAATGAGAGAAAGCTCGATGGCCGACCTGGGCAAGTTCGGTGTGACAAGTTTGACGCACCACTTGCTCGTGATAGCTGCTGTCAACGTCTCACTCACCTACATGTTCTACCTACAAAATTGATTTCCTTTTAAATTCACACTTTGTTGAAGTACAAATCCTTCTTGCTGATATATTGAAGCATCGTGTTCATGCTGCCTTGATGGTTCCACCGAGTGGTTTGTCCGTCTCTGTACCAGAGTGGGCTTGTCTCTTCTCAAATGTGTTTATTTCACACTTTCATTATATCACAGTGTTTATTTCACATGTGGAGGTATGCTCTCTGAATTTGTCATGAGCGAACTGAGGGCCCTTGATGCTTCTCGAATTTAGCCTGGAGTAGCTATCTGCCAAGTCAGTCAACGGCATTGCTTATAAGAATTTTGTGGGCCTGGGTGAATAGTTTTGTTTCTTGTATTTGTATTTTTCTTTCTCTGGAAACTTAGACGAGTTATTCGAACTATTTTCAACGCTTTGACTCAGTATGATTTCACGCTTTCGTAGTTTTATCTTTTGAAATCGCTCTTGCAGTTCGTTCTCTTTCTCCAACGTTATTCTGGTAAGACCTCCAATCAAATTTGCAGGCTCTGACCAGGTTTTAAAAGCCGTAAAAACACGTGTTCAAAATGAGTATAGGTACCGGATTTCTGTGTAAGCCAAATCAAATCTATAGAAGATACTGGGTCTGCACCTCGAATGAGTTAATGCCTATGAGCTTACGTTAAGTTTGTACGAGCTAAAGTTCTAGTTCTGAATTTGTCCCTTTAATATACATGCTTTCCAGCATTTCGATAGCCTTAAGAGACATATCCTTTTACTGTACTCAACGCCAAAGTGAATCTCAAATACTATGTTTTCCTCTATTTAATAATTTATTTATTTAAGTTGGATATCCAACGAATATCGTTATTTCTTGCCAGAGTAACGAATATCGTTATTTCTTGCCTGGACTCTACAAGACCAAACTGCGTCTCGTAATTTGAATTTACGATAGATTTTAAGTTAGATCTCGTTCTGTGAAGTCAAATCCACTCTGCATACATGACCTCAGTATTAATCTTCCATAATGAATCGTAATGACTGCAATTCAATATTAATCAAAAAAGGAATCTTTATTATTCAATTTAGTATTTAATAAAGTTTAAGCATGAATCTGTTAAAGTTTACTTCAATATTAATTTAAAAGCGTCACTGGTCTTGAGAACTCGCGTGATGCATGGCGGCTGTACATGAAGTGTGGTAGAATCTATAATCTTGGTTTTGGAGCGGTAATTACTTGAACATTTTAACAATAATAAATACACCACCAATCTAAGTGTCGCAATGCCATTTTTTTTGTCTCGGTAGCGATATGTTCCGACTCGACGCACATTTTAGAAGTTATATTCCCAAGTAAACTAGACTGTGTTCATAACCGAAATTCAGGTGAATCTGTATCTGTATGTGTAGGTTTTGCGAAAGAGTTTTATGATGCAATGATCTAAGTATGAAACCGTTAAATGTCATTGCAGTCTGTATTCCAAGCGGAGAAAATGTGCAAGTAACAGGTTTTTGGATTGTAAGAAACGCGTGACTGAAAGATAGGCTTTTCTGAATTCAAGATTTCAATTTGAAAGACATTTTTGGAATCGAAATGTTTCGGATCACTCAAATAGCTATTGAGGAACTTATTCGTTTTTCTGTGCTCAAGATTGGTTACATTTTAACTGTGCTCAAGATTAATAGTCTTGATTTAAGACGTTTCTTGGGACGATACTTTTTTCCCTAGGGGTAAAGTGACACCGGTGAGTCCAGAAACGTTGAATGTTGGACAATACTCTCATCTCTACTTCCAAATTCGCGTTAGGCAAACGACTGTGCACTAGTGTCTGCTAATCTGCCTGATGCACAGTAAAACCTGAGACCTTGGATTTTGAAACGAGGTTCAAGCGTTCGGATTTATGTTGATTCAATTTGATGGAACTTAATGACGAAAATCGAACCAAGTCCATCCATGCTGCTCCGTACATGACTGCTACTACGTCCCACGCGTTGTTCAATGATTAGGATCTGAGTAGCGACCCGAAAATGGAGCACTCAGTTTGTGCCTGTTGCATCTCCTATTCCAGTGTCATCCCTGCAAGGGGCGTAGGATGGGCACTAAGGTTATGTTAGGTTTGTCTATCGTACACTGGCGACTGGCTACCCCAGGGAGGCACTGTTAGGTTACCTTAGCTGTAGATAGGGGGCTTCGGGGCTGCTATCGTTCGTGCACACGTTATTTGCTTCAGTGTTCACACCTTTTTCGCCATGTTTTTTTGTTCTTTTCTGTTTTCATTTTTGAATTACTGTTTCAATGCACAGGGGATCCTATGTGGGAACGGTGCATGATCTCGAGTGCTTCTTTTCACATTTTGTTAATCTTAAGAGTACGTTTTATTACGTGTGACGCTTAGTTAACTAGCCAAAGGTGATTGCGTGTTCCTAGTAGCTCTAATTAAACCATGTATTTTCTAGACTGTGCAGTCAATAAAGATTGTGCTATTTGTGTTAGTTTTTTTAACCGGCCAAAGGTTATTGCGTGTTCCTAGTAGCTCTAGTTAAACCATGTATTTTCTAGACTGTGCAGTCAAAAAAGATTGTGCTGTTTGTGTTAGTTTTTTATCAGGGAGGTTCTTCGACGTCATCCTCATACCGGACAGTGAATGAAAAAGTGTTGTCAAAATTTCAATGAAATAAAGTACATCGTGATACAGGAAAACGAAACTTTTGAAGAACTCAATAGAAAGGAAAAAATAAAACAAAAACAAATTATTGACCGCGATTGGACCACTACAATTTGCCTTTTAAGAGACGGTAATCCAAATAATGTTTGAAATTATGTCCCGTGCCTGGCGT
>VOMN01011666.1:0-26513 GCA_014899125.1 Orchestia grillus
TAACCGTTGTGACCGCAAGCAGAGCGTCCGTCTGTGAGAGGGTAAACTAGCTACTAAGTTTAGAGGAGAGAGTCTTGAGAAGACAGCTCATCTGGAGGCCAAGGAAGGAGAGAATTAACGAAAAAATGGCGGAAAGGAAGGAATTCTTGCTCCCACGAAGGCTAGAATAGAAAGTGAATGATTCAGACGCAGATGAAGCAGAAGAGAAATAATTTTAGAGAGATATAACTTGAACGGAATGATTCTAAAGTCATAACGTGAAGGGAATGATGTTAAAGAGGCTTAACTTAGAAATGCTCTTAGAGAGGCATATAGTTAAGGGAAATAACGTTAAAGAAACAATTCAAGTGGAAATGATATCAGAGAGACATAAAGTGGAGGAAAATGATGTTAGGGATGCATGGCTTGAAAAGAAATGGGGTCAGAAGGGCATAACTTGGAGAAAAATGATATTAGAGAGACATAACTTGGAAGGAAATGGTGTTAGAGAGGCATTACTTGAGGGGAAATGATGTTAGAGAAGCATTACTTGAAGAGAAATGATGTTAGAGAGACATAACTCAAAGAAAATAATTTCAGAGAGGCATAATTCGACGGGAAATGATGATAGGTAAGCATAACTTGGAGTGTTTCTCCATATCTATAAATTGCGGGCCATGTTTAGGGAGGTTGATGACGCCACTAGGCAGGAATGGTGGCACTTGCAGCCCCGCTTCAGGAGCGCTAAAGTTGGGGAAGCTCTAATGGCAATTCATGACGCACGTCACGGTTGGAAGGACAGTGTGAGGTGCTGAGCGCCGCAGGTCCGAGGAATGGAAATGCTGGGGGTAGTAATATCACGCGTGGTGTGCCAGGTGCATCAGATGTGTCAGGTGTGTCATAGGCGCGTTTTAATGAAAGCAGACCAATAAGTACATGTAGTTTTAAAGAAATAGATGGGAATTTATTGCGCTACCAGGAAGATTGGTCTAACGATGCAACCTTGACGCATAAGCGTTCCGACAAGGCGATAAAAAGCGTCCCATGTCGCAGCGATGACAACATAGCAGAAGGTTAAATGCTTAGGTTATATCGACTGCGATGCACGAATACGCAAAAATGAAGTCGTCCTCCGCATAGAGCGCTAAATCTGTTATAACAAACAATCACTCAATCTTCTATTTTCCTTTTTACAACGCGCAGTATTTACTTTTTATGCGCAAATATTTCCCGTACTACATATATGACGCTCACTCTAGTTGATACCGCTCTATGAAGATAACTTTTAGAGCGGTCGTTCGCTGAAACCGATCTAGCGTTCTGTGCAGAGGACGACTGTACTAAGGCGGTGCAGTTAAGTAACACGGATCGAAGGTAAATTACAAGTAACGTTCTGGTGGAGCATGCCGGCTTTCATGCTCCAGTAGGTGCAACAAGTAGGTCTTCTCTAATGTCTGCATTTGCTGAGTTAGAAAAGCCATAGTTAGGACCAGGAGTCGATCTACTGCCTCCTCAACGCTACTCGTGCCTGTTTTTTATCACAAGACGAGCGCAGAGCAATAGAAGTGGAAATTTGAGATTTACTCCAACTGTAACTGTGTGAGGCGTGACTGTGTGTGAGGCGTAACAGCGCGTGAGGCGTAACAGCGCGTGAGGCGTAACAGCGCGTGAGGCGTAACACGTCGGCCGCGGTCGCTGATGCCGAAGGTTTGAGGTGCTGGCGATAGGCTCAAGCCTTCTGCTCACAGGTTTAATGCGTTCTATCATAGGATTTGTCAATTGTAAACGGAAATATAAATACTAAAAATATTTGTTTTTGTAAGCGAGTACCATATATTTACTCATCTTTTTTGGAAAGTTATGCAGCGACACATGTATGGTACATTTCGACTGACCTACTTGTGAACCGTACTCGTAACTGTTCAAGCAGATATGCACGTACCTTCTACACTACTTCAAGTTCTTCCCAATGTTATATTTTTGTTGTTTAAAGCATTTCACCCGAACAGGCGCTTGAACCCTAGTCTCTTTTGGTTTAAGCCTAATGTATTACCGACTGAACCTCTCAGGCTTACTTTAATAACTTAATAAGTAGTTCAGTATTATTTTTCTTCCTTCTTATTTACTGACCAAAACAGTATTTATTGTTTGTTAAATGCGTCTACGGTGCTTCTTGCCCGTCAGGTCAACTATATCGCAATTCCACTATTGGAACATTTTAAAAAAGTTACCAAGAATTAGTGTGCTCTGAAGGAATTATGCTGTAGACATAAATAGTTCTCTCCGCCATGAATTATTTAGTGTGAACGAATTGATTATTGATTTGTTAGTACTCCATAGTTTCATGCTTCTAGAAGAAAAAATATCTTCATATTAGGAGGGCTCATTTCATTATGATCATGTTCCAGAACTCACTTTTCAAAAATTTTCCTCATGTTCAGTCCTTCATGTTGAGTAGTCCGTGACTGGCTGGAACATCGAGCTACGTCGTCAACAAAATTGTGCCACCACGGAATAAAAAGGGTTTCCTTCAGAGTGGGATTGACCCGAGAAATCGGATGACCATAATTTTATAGCTGGGGAGGGATGTTATTTTTTATCTGATCCAGAGTAAGTGTTTTCTACCAAAAATTCCGACGTAGAGTGAGTGCACACCTACACACCCTTTTCGACGATGACTTCTGCAGGTTTCCCACGCAAGTAACAAACAGGTGAGGTGGCTGCGTCAAAGAAATCAGCGAGAGCAATCCAGCCATGTTGTCATTATTTTCCTTTGCGAGAGTTTCCAAAGTGAAGATTTTCTCCTCCGACGAGATGAAGACTCTATCGGTACAGTATATAATTACTAAATATTTATCTTGCCTTTATCAAGCTGTTTCTTTTCAACTGCATCGGAGATTAAATTCGGCTAATTTCTCGTACATAAATAATATTCTAACATATGGCTTGAGAATCTTGAGAATTGTTGATTTGGAAATGGACAATTCTTCGGCATCATCCATCGTTCTTTCAAGTAAATTGCTCTTCACTCACTTCATCATATTTTCAATAGTTTCTCTGAGTAAGAAAACATTGGCCCACCCTACATTTTCTCCCAGGAGACTGCGACCGGTTGCGACAATAAGCTCTTTATTGCTACATCAAGTGTAAAATCAAAATTCTTGGTGCGAAATTTAATGCATTTTATTCCATGAACATGTGACAAGCAGACCGCATTCCCGTATACTCGCTGGCTGATGTGGTCCTCCAAGATAAAAAATTCTCAGAGCAATGAATTGGTGATATTTTACTAACAAATTTTATTGTTCTCTTCAATATATTTTCACTTTGGCAATCCTACGTCTCGAATTCAGTGCTTGTTTCGAGTGCTACTTCATTGCTCAAGCAAGTCAAAGAAGGAAAATGATTCAAAATATTGAAATTTCTTAGCCATTGTGTGTGAGTGCGACAGATGTACAGAGGAGTATGAGCACTTTTTCGTGCTCATACAATTTCAGTTTTCAAAAAAGTCCTTCATTCAATTGATTTCGACGTGAAAAAATGAATTGTTGATTTGGTCAACTGGCATCGGCAAAGTTTCCTTCGAAAAACAGATAGCTTCAGCGTTACATTCGATGAATCAAGACAGAATAAAAAACAACATTGAGAATAGTGATGGGACACAAATAAAAAATAACGCCAGTGGAAATTTGAGCATTCATTCATTGCTCTGCCTCTGGGAGATCCTTGAATTACAGATCAAGTACAGGGAGCGGGAAGGGGAGAGACGAGATGAGAAGGTTAAGAGCCATTGATCTGGACTCGAGCAGCTCTAAACACAGCGATGTGTCACCCGGAGTGTGCTATCGAGAAGTCATTACGGAAGGCAGCGTTCATCCCAAGGCACATCGCCACCAGATTTATCTTTGGAAAGCTCCAGGGGCAGAAGAAGAGGCGTGTTTTCAATTGATTGAATAAGGGAATAAGGATCACTTGAAACACAGCTCATTAGGCTTAAGAAGGCTCTGTGTCTGTGTTTAAAGACGTAGTTTGTGATGGATGAAGCCAGGCTTCGAACAGGCGCTCGCTTCGGCAGGCAGCATGGTACCTCCGACATTTTTGTGCCGTGTAAATTATCTACTTGATTTCACTCGAGAGCTCTTCATTGAAAATTGAGGCAGAAGTAAGTTGATGTTAAGTAATTTCGACGTTCCTTGTATTAGATTGAAACGAATAATTTAAATGCTCAGTGTATCCTTTTACCACTTTCTGCAACCTTCATGAAAAAAATTCCTTCAGCGGGCGCCGTCAGTGCAGCACTAATGTAAACTGACACCTGGTGGACCGCGGAAGTGAGGTGCGACTTAATTGCACTGTCATCGGCTTAAATACGTAACTCAATATAAAATTTAGTTCAGCAGAAATGAAGATGAGCTATCACTTAACGCTGCACTATATGGAATGTGACTCAGTGTAAATGAATGAACTATCATTCTATTTAACTTAAAATAGAACAAAACTCTACGTAAGTGGGTGCACTCTCCGTAGTCTTTTAGTTTCTTCGAAGAGAGTCCTAATTAAAATTCAATTGTTTTAAAAGCAATCGCAAAAATGTAAGGAAGATTATTTCCTGCTTCTTTTTTCGAAATTTCTTGAGGATTTTGAAAACACATCTTAATCTCACAACTTTTCAAAAGTTAATAAAATGTAATGAATGCTTACAGTAATCTCTTGATATGCAGAAACGTAAAAACGGTAGAAAACTTCTTGAGGTAAGAAAAAAAAAGAACCAATAAACTCAGCACAGAAGATGACGACTTCAGGAGGGGAAATACAGGTCATTTATTTTATGTTGACCTTCAGGAAAGTATCTGCACGGACATATTAATAATATTATAATAATTGTATGAAATTCAATTAGAGTGAGAACGCAATTTGAGTGAGAGCTCCACAAGGACATGCACGGCAAGGAAACTTTATTCATTCTGTCCAATCCCTCCAGTGGAGAATCACGAGCCGTCGCTTGGTCGGCGTCCTCATAGGTGTCTCCGCCGTAGCCCGGATACCGACGCTGAGAGGCAAGCATTCACGGCTAAATCGGACGACGCTTTCATCTGTAATTTTCTGCCGATTTTGGGAGCTTGGCGACGCTCTCATAATTTTCTCCATCATTAATGAGAGGTTACAGAATCGTGCTTGGATGAGGTTTGGTAAGGGCGAGAGGTTGTGTGTCCAGACGACATGATCTGTTCACGTGAGAGATCTGGAATGCATGGGATTACGTCAAGACCTCGACGAATGATCCGAAGGCTTAGAAAAGCTTGAGAACTATTCGCATCAACACGTGTGCAGTTTATTAACGATAACTAGCGCTCGAGTCAGGTGAAGATTGTTTGGTTGAGTGCTAGTTGCGTGTAGTGATGAACAAACTTGTATAAAGACCAATGCATCAGAACAGTTTTAGAGCTGCGCTAGAATGCGAGGTAGTTTTTATGAAGTGACTCCAACGATAAAATGACAAATTCAGGATAAAAATACTGAATTGACGGGGATTATATAAATAATAAAAGTATGATGTGCACATGTATTATTTCTGTGTAAACAAATAAATAATAAATATTTCTGTATAATTGAACAACTTTTTCAGTCGTACCTTGACAAAATTATCCATGTCACAAAAATGAATAATGAGCCCAATTCAATAGACGTGTAATCACGCAGCTATCGTTCCCCAATTCGACCGTAACTTTCTTACCTGCAATAATTTTTTTCATCAAATTCAGTTACCTTGCGAGATTATTGACGTTACTTTCTTCTTTACAATTTCCTTTTTACGGTGTTTCCATACAAATAATTTTGTTTTCAATACCTGTAAAAACTTAATTTTTTCATCATGAAATATGAAAACAATCATGGTCAAGAAACTTTCAATCAACAAGAAATTCCTTCCGCATGTTTCTACACTAGAGCGCTTTCAAACTAATGAAATGATGTTCATAATTTAATAAGAAAGCTGTTGAGAATCAGTAAGTGCAGGGTTAATACTTTCAGACAGGAAATATGAATGTGAAGTTCTCAAAAACAGTTTCATGTTATCATAAATAGTGAAGAAGTTCCTCCTTCCTTTTGTCTTGTCTATCTTTATTATCAATGAGCTATAAATGGTCGTGACGTCTTAAAGCCTGTGTTGACAAAGGTCGACATTCACGCGGCAGTCTTGACAGCGGAGCGCCTTCACTGGCGAGCGCAAGTTCTGCTCATGGGATGAGTTTGAAAGGCTTTGATGTCGACCACACTGGAAGCAATGTTCCTTTCACGTTTGGAAAAATATCGCAAAAAATAAAGCCCACGCAAGGTGCAGGCGTACCACTCATTCCACAAGATATACAATTGCAGAAACTTTGCATGTGGCCAAATTTAGCGAATGGAATTAACTTAGTGAGAGACTCAGAGGGACTCCAGGATATTAGTTTGAGCAAAAATGAAGGAGGGGTAAGAAAAAGAAGAAGGAGCTCTGGAGGTGAGGAGCCAGCTAGTGCGCAGGTGAAGCAGAAGGACTGGTCGAGAGAGCAAGCACGAGAAAACTATGAAGAATTTGGAGGAAAAGATTAAGAGTACAGAGACCGGTAAAAGAGAAGTAAGGAGAGAGAGAGAGCAAGACAAGGCTCGGAGGAGTGGTATGGAGGGGCGACCAGGGCATGGTGCAGGGGGGAATCTCCCAGTAAGAAAGAATGTGGACTGATCGCGGTGAGAGGCCTGTATACGTCTGGTGTTCCAGGCACCGACCGACCTGCCGACCTGCCACAGAGTTCTTCAGGCATGAATCTTCTCGCTTAATTCTCCATCGAACTTTGCTGTCATGGTTCATTCATTAAATGTTTTTTTCATAAGGGATTTTGTGAAGCTCACTAGCATGACATCCTGATGAGAGTACTTTTAAGACTTTTCCGAAACCAATGCTGTAACATTCTTTTGGGTCATTCTATCAAAATGTCTTAGACAGTGATTTTTTATAAACAACATGCAAAAAGTAATTCAGAGTTATCGGGGCAGAGTGACATATGTCTATTATCCGACTAACCGCTGACCAACCATTCATAAAACAACTCATCGTTCAAAAACCAACATTCAAAGCTACGAATCTAGAGACCACCCACCAAGTATTCACTAATTAACTCATCGACCACAAGCCAACCAACATTTAAAGCAACGAACTCAGGAACTAGCAACCAGCCATTCATAAACTATTTAGTAACCAGTATTCAAAATTACAAAGCTAACGATATCCAAATAGCCATTCACGAGCTAACCACTGTCCAGCAACTACCATTCAAAGCTAAATCTAACGACCGCCTGCTAGTCATTCATAAACTATCCACTGTCCAGCAACCAGCATTCGAAGCTACCATCCTAGCGACTGCCGACTAGCCATTCACAAGCTAACCACTGTCCAGCAACCAACCGACAACCGCCGCCGGCAAGAGTGCCAGCAAAGTGCGGCGAACGAACGGAGGACGAGTTACGTGCCCTCAAAAAACTCATCAAGCTTCCTTCTTTGGTAAGTTCTTCATGAGGCTCCGGACGACCAAGTCTCCTCCTAATAAACTTGGGTAATTTGATAACAGCGGAGATTCTCGGTCTGGATCAAGCGTGGCAGTGTCTAACCAAAAGCTGCTTAACTTTACACCATATCTGTGGAACGCACGTTTACAGCAGCATCTGGCAATGCGCTTCCAGAAGACTTTGGTTCTAAGTTTTCCTTTGCAGCCGTCTTCACAGCCTACAATTTATTTGAAATTAATTTTGAGGGGCAACATTTTTAGGCAGCATGCTGGCCTATCGGGACTGGGGGCTGGCATCCCTGGACTGCCGGCTTTGCGGGGGGCGCTCGCCCCTCCTTGTCGCCCCACACCCAGGCGGCCGCCCTCTGGCTGCTGACTTGGCGGCGCTGAGAGCTGTGCGGCGTGCCTCAACGCGCCAACCGTACGAAACAAGCAAAACATATTTTTTCGACGCTAAAGGGAGGCTAAATTTTGAGTAAGAATAATATCCTATTATCAGCTCATCAAGGGAAATGTTTTTATTTGCTGCAAATATTCGCTATCCTACCAAGCCAATTGATAATTGAAAAGCAGTGCTAGGTAAAACAATTCAAGGACATGTGTCCTAAGCGCTTTTGACTAGCTCTTAAAAATAAGATGATTACTGAACGATTACAAAGATATATATTTTTTTCAACGAATTATTCCACCAGTCGTGAAGAAATTTCTTAACAAATTTACAAGAAAAAAGGTCGAGTAGAAACTCACTCAGTTTCTCAATTGAACGTTGTGCTCGGCGTGCAAATTATCAGCTTTGGATGTGACGGTCTGCTTTTTATAGTGTTGGAAACGTCGACACCACGTACACAACCATTAAGTTTAGAACTCATACGTAGTTCCAATTTGAGCAAAAAGCTGCCTGATTGAGGTTAATTTTTTTTCTTTTACGCAGCTCTTCATTGCTCTTTATTCAACGGATTCATAGGAGGAAGGGATAGTTCTTTGACGTGCAAATTGTACGGGTGACTATTGTGTACTTCAGTACCGGACATTTTAGCTAGTGTGTTGTGTACAAAAACCAGGAGCGTGCGTCCGTTGCATGCATTCGACCTCCTAAATTCGACCTTACGGATGTCCTTTACCTAAATGAGAGGCTTACCTATACTATGATAATTAATCGGTAAATCAGTTAATTTATAAAACGATTTGACCACATGCATAGTGGCATGATTTAATCATTCACTGTAAACCGCTCTGTGGAATAATCCCTCTGGAACTCAATCATGGGTCAGGAAAAAAAAATACGGTGGCAAAAAACTAAAATACCAACTACGTCAACAAAAGCAAACAATCAGCAAAACTGTGGCACGTCGGTCGGCCAGAGATGACCTGCAGCATGTCGCGACGGCGGCGCGTGCAGGAGCAGCTTTCTCTGCGTGCGAGACGTCCGTTACTTACGAGGACCTGGCCATATGGTAGCGCTGTGGTGCTGTGGTGGTGCTGCAGTGCTTGTGGCTGTGGTACTGCTGCTGTGCTTGTGGCTGTGGTGATGTTACTGAAGTGTTATGGTGGTGCTGCAGTGCTTGTGGCTGTGGTACTGCTGCCGTGCTTGTGGCTGTGGTGGTGCTGCCGTGTTTGTGGCTGTGGTGATATTGCTGAAGTGTTATGATGGTGCTGCAGCGCTGCACGATGCAGTGATGGCTGCTGCAGTACTTGGTGGTCGTGTCTACTTAGGGTGCCCGCACACCAAAAGCATTAAAGCGAGAAGATGGCATGCNTCTCGCTTTAACGCTTTTGGTGTGCGGGCACCCTTAACAGTATGATTTTCATTCAATGAGCAGGAAGCAACTTTAACAAAGCGAAGCAGACAAGGAGTATAACCAAAGAACTACTTCGTCTCTCCGCGGTCGCTAGAGAAACAGTGGCAGTTTATTTCCAAAATTTGCTGAGGGCAAGACCTGAAGACGACTCGGGTACGTATTCGATACGGTCTGAAATAATGGCTATTAAAGATTTATTTTTGTCTGTAAAGCGTTTGTGTGCGGAATGTCAGATGTCCGGTATCCCTGAAAATTTCGATTAGAATGAAACCAATCTTACTTCATCTACATATATTGGCTGCCTAGACAAAAAATTAGTCACTTGTGACTAAAATTTTGTGGGACTTCCTGGAGCACAAATAATGGTCGCAATTCTACGCGGCACTGAGTCTACAAGTGTCCTGATGAACACATTATTGATTTTAAACTACTCTTGCTTCAACTGATCTCGTATAGTGTGGTCACAACGTGGACGATCTTTTCGACTTACCGTTCTAGGTGGTCACACCAATTTTCTATTGAATTCATGTCTGAGGACTTAGCTGGCCAATCTAAATACCTGTGTATTCTAAATGACTGTCATGCCCATTAATGACAGTTCTAGCCCGGTGGACCCGGCAGTAGTCATCCTGAAAGATAGGCAAACCAACGTGCCTTTCATCATTCAGATATTGTGCAAATGGTAAAACTTGTTTATCTAGCAGCTTGTGTTTATCTACCTTTATAATAGCTTCAAAAAACTGCCCACTGTTTCACACCCTGCCGAAGATAGAATTTTAAGTCCTGTTAATCTCCCTTGATACTGATGATGCAAGAATATATTATCTTCAAAAAATGATCTCTTTCCTTGTCGAGGTGCGTAAATCTGCCAGCCCAAAATCCTCAGGTTGAAGAATACTAAATCAAAAACCCGACAGCAGAGCCTCAACAATTTCTTAAATGATTAGAAATAATGAGGTAATTCGGAGCTCCTGTATGTACTATAGGGAGCACAGATTTAAACTAGGGGTTCCCTAACCAATTAATGCATAAAGATTATTCTTCAATAAATCTTGCTAATTTTTTAGAAACTGGTCGTTAGAAGGTCATTTGCATCTGCTATAAAATTTGAAGGAAAAATATTCTCAAGCTGGAGATAGAAATGCGATTCCGTAAGTGGCGAAGAGGAAAGTCATGAGTTGCCAAAAATCGAAATTTAGAAATAAATTAATTTTAGGCTTCTTTTATACTTCGTGAATAAATTATTTCAGCATAAAATGTAGAAGGCTTTTGTAATCAATAAAATATCCGTTGTTATTATCTTCCGGTACAATTAATTTATTCTGTATTATTCCCATCAAGTGTACATAAAACATACGCTATGCTTTTATGTATGAATACTCGTGTGATTTATAATCATTCATTTTAAGCATTTTGACTGATTCCCAACATGATAGACGATTTCCAGGACTATGACTGATTTTCAAGTGTTAACTTGGTAAAGCGTTAACTGGTAAAAAGCGTTAACAATATAAGAAAGTATTCATCTTGACGAAAGTATTACAAAGTCTAATAATAGATTATTAATTCAGTAGTAATTAATTGATTATTAAATGAATTATTCCATTACGAATTCATGCCTGTGAATATTTAGATTAATATGCTCATCCCAAATACTTACGTTCAAGCCCAGCTCTCTGCCCTGTTCAAGCGCTGCTTACTGCCCTTACTGCTCTGTTCAAGCGCTGCTTACTGCACCTGATCAGTGTTTTTTAACCCGATTTTTAGCCACTTGGAGCGCCGAGCCGCCTCGTCTATAAACCTCATGACTGCATTCTTCAGAGCCGCCTGCCTCCCTTTCCCCTCTTCGGAGACATCATCCTCCCCCCTTCTCCTTCCTTACAGGCTTCTCTGTTTTTACATGAGGGCTCAACACTCCCTGTTTTTAGTCTGGAACGTTCACCCCTTTTTTTACTGTCTCCTCAGTTCGCTTAAAATTATACACTTATTCTTTTTAGTCCGCACAAGCTCCATGATTGTAAGTTTTGCGCCTAACGTCATCACATAGATTGGAATTTGGAGAATATCTGTCCGAGAGTTCGGTAACGTTCTTGTAAAATTCTCATATCCGCATTCCGATTGTCGTGGAGTGCGGCATAATTTTTGCCTCCATAGAGGCATACTGAGGTCTTTAGCCCGGCCAGTCCAACTGCATATTTTTGAAATCCATCCGAACACTCCTGCAGGCAAAGCTTGGACCAAACCGCCTCGACAAAATTCTTCATCGACTGGAATCATAAATTTTTCTGCTTACTTCTTTCATGTTTTCGTACGATTTTCCTTGTGGCAGGAATGTCGTGCCTGATATTTAGAAGCTAGTTGTTCTCTTAGAGATGGGCTCTCTCAGCAGCCAAAGACTCGACAGAATGTGACGTTCAAGAATGCACGCACTGGGCGAAAATATTAGTCCCTGCTCAAGCCTCCCGCTTTCGTCAAATCACTACCCAAGTTAGCGACATGCTTGTCTCTTTAAATTGGTACGTACTGTAATATGCATCCCTCCGAAAGATATGCCGTAGTGCCATCACTAGATGAAAAATTTGATTTTTTAGGTGCATCAGACTCGTTGGAGAACTGTTGGTATCTGAAGGCAGAGAGGCGGAAATTCCTATTGACAATGAATGTTATACGATTTATAAAAGCCGTACGAGCTCTGAGAAAAAATGCACGGGGCGGTTATTGAAATGACGTGCTAAATAGATCCATACAAAAGAGATAACCAATTCCCTCAAATGATTCTTTCCCAGAAACTAGAAAATGAAATCATAAAAGCTGAGAGCGGTTGATCGTTTAAAACGAATGGTCATGAACCGAAACCGTGATGCCGCATTGCTCATTAGTGCACCTAAATTCCTCGAAGAATTTAAAGTTATTGAAACAATGCGTGTGTGCTTCACATATTTCTCCCCGAGGCCTCACAGAAATTGATGCCGTTAAAGATGCTGATGCTACTGCAAAACCTCGAGTGAGTTTATGAGCTATAATTAAAACACAGTAATAGAAACCAAAATGACATGAGTAAAAGTGAAATTGCATCTTTGAAGGCACTTCGAGAAATTTCTGATGTAATGACACAGACAAGAGGTTATTTGAGTGAACTAAAAAATATAATTTAGCTCTCGCTGTAGTTTAAAAATGCTCTTAAGCAAACGGAAAATAAGGAATTTTTTTTAGAGTAATTGGTTATCAAATATTTTATCGATTGATTCATCTTGAAAGTTGATTGCAAGTCTTCAGTTATAATAGTATACTAAGCGGATAGAAAAAAGACCACGCTAAGCTTGCTATACTTTATCCCATAAGAATTCCAATTTATTGAAACCAGTGCTGGGACCTGTTCGTCAATCATAGAGATTACTCTCGACTACCCCACCCTCGTTTAGATATTTTCTTTGTCAATTTTTGCATTTTTTTCACTTTGTAAGCATATTCTCTTTTTATTGTAATCTTGGTCGCCTTTGGGGTCGATGGGAACTTCTGTTGGAAATGCAGCAATGAAAAGGCTAAGAGAAATGCAGTGGTATTAATTACGTAAAATTATACCAAACAGTGAAGAAGCGCTCGCATAAATGGGGCTGTTGAAGAGATAGGTTGCACCTTCTCTGTGAAGACTCAAAATTAGCCTTATAGTTTTCAAGATATTGAAAAACTGCTTTCAAATCTGCATTGAAATCACTAATACATCATCTATTTACTGAGATTTCTGAAAATTAAAAATGTTTTGCTCTGCTATCCATCACTGTGTTTTCTCGAGTCGTAGATTATGTTATTGCTTTCCGCTATTTGCCTTGTTTTTGACATAACTTTCTTCCACAGAGAGGTTATGGCCTGCCATTTGTTCGTCTTGTTTGAGCACCACAATTGTCACTTACGTGTGAATGCGAATATGGAAAGCGTGCGTGCCATTTTGTCCAGACTTTTCTTCGTTTTGTCAGGTTAATAAAAGAAGGAAAACATTTATATTCAAGGTCTGCACAAAGTTTAGCCTTTGGTCTTCTTTTCAGCAACTCGACTCCAATTTTTAAGCTCAGAATGTACATATCACCAACCCACTTGAAGTTCTGCGGGATCGTGGCAGGATTTGATTCTTTTCATTGAGAAGGATTAAAGCGCTAGTCTCAAAATATATTCCCATGAGCGTATAGCCTTCTCGGATTCCAACATTTAAATAATGCGTGCATCTTCTATAGAGAATTATTGAACCCTAAAATAGTCTTTTTTTTCTACAGCTATCAAATATTCAAGCAGTGTGGAAGAGACAGAATTTGTAATTTTTTTAGGACGTTAAGATTTTCTGCTACGAACGTACAAGCGACTTCCGTAGTTTATCAGATAAGGTGAAACTGGCCGACAATAAAGCTAAGAGTTGAGCTCAGACGTGCCTTCTTTACGGTGCCCCGGACAACGCTCATTCGTTCATACATCGCTATTTGTGTCAGTAAATGCTTGGTCTGCCTCCTGCCCCTTACAATAAAGGAAATACCGCGGATCTTATTACTTTTAGCGGCTCGGGAAATACTCGAGATCATCTCAGATAGCGCGCTCTGGCCACACTAGCTCTGCCACTGATCAACTGATAAAAATTAGTGCTCAGTCTGTCACTACCTGTGGTATTGAGCGGCGCAGACCTCATTGCCTAAGTAATGCCATGGGTTGAAAAGCCTTGAAAAATGACAAATAGAAATCTTGAAATTGCTAACGATAGTAAAGTGGGATAGTTTGGCAAGCGATATGAAGAACTCTTATGATTGTGAAATTGTTGAGAACTTGCAAATAATTTCGTAATATGTTCCCAATTTTACAATGATAAATGCGTACGCGATATTCACAGTAAGGAAAAAATAATTCGTATCTCTTTTAATGCAATTTTCAGGCTTAGTCTTCATTCGGTAGCAGGTTTCTTGAACAAGTTTTTCGTTGAAAGATGCCGTTTAGAAAATCGTAAGGTAAAGCTGTCAAAAGGATTGGCTCATATTAACTGATTAAAACATTTGTGTCAGAATTGAAGCACAAATTACTAATTTGAGAACAATTTCTTTCACTGATAAGTCTCGAAAGAGTCTTGCGGAGATATTAGATTATTAAAATTTATACACAAGTTTAAGCAATTCAACCACCTGCTCGAACACTTTTTCCTCAAACATGCCTGCTCATTTGTTAGCAAATTCCATAACCTAAATACAACTAGTGTATATATATGTATATTATACGCATGCGAGTAATACTTGTATTTTTTGCATGTGTATTAAAATACGGTTGAGTAAATTTATTGTGCTTTTTAAACAGATTGTATAAAAACCAGTCATGACTCCTCGATCGGAGCCAACGGTATTTTCATATCTCAATTCTCTTCCTCAAGACTCTTAATTACATATGTACTTTAATCGCAGTACAATGATCAGCGTGTGATAAATATGAACAAATAAACACGGTTCTATTTTATTGCAAGAAATTAAGAATTCAATGTAAAGGTGAATAATCTTTTCTATTGCAACTTCTCTCTCATCATATATTCAATGTTCTTACAAAATTAATTTTGTGAAACTTCAACTCGTTCTGACTCAGACAATTCAATAGCTTGTTTGAACATATTTCTCAGTTCCATCGGAGATTTGGAAGTGAAAGGCGGTTCTACATGCGCGCTTATAAACCTACCACGAAGGTATCACTTATGTTTAATTATGGTAACTGATTTATATACGAATAATAAGGATTTGGAGTGAAGGGAGGCCAAGTCTTAGCAACATGAATAATAAAAAAAAGATCGGCACATTGAAGTTAAGGCAATGCAACGAACCGGAAGTGGTCTGACTATCCTTTAATCGATCAAAAAGACCTCATGGTCAACAATAGTACCATAAAGATGCTGCTAGTTTTTCGTAAACAGCTTATTGCACTCTTATTTCATTGATGCATTAGGCTGCACCTATTTTCTCGTAGAAAGCTAAATTCAGCCTAATAATAAAAACAACTTGATCGTTAAAGGGTTAAGAATTAATCATAAGGTAAAACCTTCCACCCGCCGCGGAAATCAGTACGCGGAAGTGACAGGAGACTTCAACGCAGGTCAGGAAGTGATCCACTACAGCGCTCGCTGTGTGTCTGCGACGTCAGCTCGATGATCTGCCAAGGTTTGCAGATGAGTCGTCCATTTTTCTGCTAGAAATGGGCTAACATGATTTCCATTTTTAAACGTAGACTTTTCATCGTGCATTCGTATTTTCCAGCTTTTTCAGAACTGCAATTTACCCTTATGTCCTATCTCCTTGAATTATTTTCCTTCAGATAATTATGTAATCTGCCAGTAGTAATTTAGTTTACCATGCGAAACATGTTATGCGTTCTTATAGGATTTCATTATATGAAAAATGAGTGGTTTATCAATGTCTTTAATTCATCCCGCGAGTGGAGGCGACGAAGTAACACGATCAATTTATCCAGCGTAAGTTTCCCTAAAGTCTGTAGCGCACGTTTCTATTCATTCCTCAGTTCAGGATGCCATGAATCATTTCAATTGTCCTCCCAATTTGTGAACTGAAATACTACTGAATTAATTTAACCAAACTATGGGCTATGGACAACAGTTATAAAAAAAAATTTAGATTATTTCAATAACCTTCTCATTAACCATCACCTCCTCTCTGATCATGCAACGCTATTTGCACAATACACTGAGAGCATGTCGACTTTTCTCTAAATTATGCGGTTGCTAAAATTTCATACGTGCATGTAGTCTTTTTGATCATTTTTTTGTATTCGCTTTTAAAGAACTGGTGCTTTCGACCACCATCAAGGTAAAAATTTTCGCAACTTGAGAATTTCAATGGCCGAAAAAATTACGATTACGAGCTAAGACTGCATTGAAATTACTTTGCCAAGAGTATGAGAATTTATTTGAGATAGATTACGTTTCTAATTCACACGAGTATGATCGTATCCTTACTGAAGAAACTCCAGTTGGGAATTCATCGCCAGGTCTGTCAACTTATGATGTATTGAAAAATGACTATTTAAAAAATAAGCAACAATGACGAAAAAATACTAATTTCTAAGGTCCTTGTGTATAGGGTGTAAACGTCGTATGTAGACATATTCAAAACCTGCATTTAGAGAAAAAACAATTGAATGAGATGAATGCTTAAACTAATGGTTAGAATATGCCTTTTCGAATTAACTAAATTTTATTCAAAATGACTTCCGCTAACATGAATCATATGTTGAAGTCTGCCAATAGACTGAAGCTATGTTGCAGGCCTGCCAATCACCTATGTAAGAACATGTTGCAGGTCTGCCAATCATCCAAGTACATGTAAATCAAAGGCAATAAAAATAACGAAGCATCGTGAAGTACGGCATCGTATAGCGAAATACATAGACATTTAAATTTAAAATAAATTTATTTATATTATTTAAGATTTATGTTAGAACCTCCTGTATGGTGAAATAGAACAAGGCGTGAGATCTCACGTAATTTACGATGGCAAATCATTCAAATTGGAGTTGCAAGAGTTCGCTCATCAGAGTACCAAGATATCTGGAATTAAATAAATTTTATGCTAAAATCTCCAGCCATGGTCATTCCAAAAAGATATCGAAGGTAACTTGGAAAGACTGAAAAGATTTGCAACGTATCACAGTTAAAATTTTCCCGTTTCGTCGATAATCAACTATCCGGCGATGATATCTCGACTTGGGCGGCCAAAACTATAGATAATTATAGATACCTCGGCACAAAAGTTAGACTGGGTTTGTGGTGAATAATACCCAGACAACTGTCCATTAAGTGGCTGCTGAGTTGAATCAACACCCAACTAGTTCATTTTCTATCTAAACTGCTCGCCGGGAGCTCATTAGTGCCGGATATCATAGACAAATCAATTTCAGGAAACCTGTCCTTCCCCAAAGAATCATTCGTAAGAGATTGAATAGGCCTAGAGATGACACAGGCTGATAGACACACCTAGGGTGGCAAGTAAATTTTTTTTAACGAGTCCATGCAATTGTACCACTTCTCCTTCTGCTGGACGCGCTTATGGGGAACGGCATCCTATAGAACTCCTGAAATTCGCTTTTGCTTGACCTCTGGGAGGTAACTGTACTTTCACTGTTTGCATACAGCAATAGCATTTGAAAGAAGAAATCATATCAAATACGATGAAAAATGATTTCTAGTATAGAGTGACAGTCAATTTTAATTTGAAATTAGTGTTTGTAACGTGAGAGCTTATTGAAATATCTCAGTAAAATCTCAACTATTTTTATTATTTTATTCAATCAAACTATGATGAATATTTTCTCAATGAAATTAGTTTGCTTTACGTGCTTCAGCTCCAATGACACGGCAGGGATCAATAGTATATACCCCCATGACTTTACGTGGAAAAATATTCAAGCTAATAACTTACCTCCAAATCTGAATTCATAAAGGTTTTCTTCACCACCAACTGAAACTACCGTCACTTTCAAATATCTGATTCTTGAAATATAAATTAAGGGATAACAATATGGTCTATAGACAGCGTCATTAACATGCTTAATTCTGCATGCCTTAGTCTCATTCTAGTGGAACAATTTTTTTCCCGAAATAAATTCTGTAGTGAACGAACGGTGTTTTTGTTAAGAACAAACATAGGAGGGAAAGAAGTCAGCAACATCACCATTTTACGTGAAAGCAATGTTTTCGCAACACTGAAGCAAGAATATGATCATTTATTTGACGGAAGTCTGGTTGGTCAATTCACCATGAGCTGCTGGCCGTTCGTTTAAAAGGTAAGAACAAATATGAAGGGAAAAGCGAATTCCAACAGTGATTTCGGAATCATGAAGCTAAAAGTGAGGACTTAACTCGGTCTTTATGAACACAGAGCGGCTTCCAATTACGTCTGGCAGGCTAATTGGTCGATCGATCACTGATTTGTTGCACGAGATCCCACCGCAGGAAGCAGATGCCCTAATAACTATGCTGCTCGTCCGCACTCACCACCCACTCGAGCCTCTCGAGGAAAGATCGCTAGAATAGCCTGACATTATTAGATTGTCCAAAATTTCAGAAACCTGTTTAGCCTCCCGGAAATCTTCTTGCTGGCTCTAAAGAGTAGATTAGAACCAGCGGACATCATTCTCGTGGGTACGGAGTGAAAGTTGCGGTAAACTTATGTGCCAGGCTATACGTAAAACTTATTTGTCGGGCAACACGTAAAACATATGAGCCGGAATTCACATAAAGCTTATCTGCCTAGATACACGTAAAACGTGAAACATAAAGCAGCAAAGTTGGTCCTGAGCTTTTGCTACAGATCAAATACATCTCATAAACTCGTAAGTCAGTCAATGAATAAGTTGATTTCACATTATAGTGGATCACCAGGGACTGCCATTCTTCAGGTAAGTTTTAAAAAAATGTATAGTCACAGTAACATATGCACCCATTCCATTGAAAACCACATATTTATTTACCCACGAAATAAAACCTCTTATATGAATGCTAATCAGTCAGAAAATAGCATTGTTTCTAACAACTAAAATTCTCGAAAAATGTAAACTTACGCGAAATGAACAAAAGTGTAACCTACTCAAAGTGTTAGCTGCACAGTTTTGCAATGCGTGAAGTAAACTGCGTGAAATTGATGTCAGTCGAATCATGGGCAGAAGAGTGTTATCTGTGAGAATACAGGCACTACGCTGGTACGCCGGAGTCTCCCTAGACTTCTAGTGATACCCTAATATTCTCGAGTGTGTTTGATCAGGTCTGTTTTTGTTCGGGTGTGATACGTGAATAACAGATCCAAAACGTTAATTGGTTTCGTTGTTCTTGATTTGAGTTTTAATCACAGCACCTGCCTCCAGACATCCGCTCACAAGATTATATCAAAAAAGCATTCGCGTTGTGTTGTTTCTAATGGTTTAACTAACCGAGGTTGAAGACTTGCACATGCGAGCTTGCCTACATGTAGATGATGAGGTCAACTTTGAAGTTGACAGCCTTATGTCATTGCATGACTTTTTCCTGAAAAGAGGAAATACTCATACATTACAGATAAAACTTTGATATATGTAAATGCCATGCAAACGAATACAAGGGTAGACACATAGGCCGTCGTCCGGCAACCTGGCTGCATGTTGGTTGGTAGTAATGACGTGACTACATGTTAGTTGGTGGTTAATGACCTGACTGCGTGTTAGTTGGTATTTAATGACCTGACTGCGTGTTAGTTGATAGTTAATGACCTGACTGCATGTTTGTTGGTAGTTAATGACCTGACTGCAAGTTGGCTGGTAGTTAACGACCTGACTGCATGTTAGTCGGTAGTCAACGACAGTATTAGCGTTACATACAGTCGAAGAAAATTTTGATGACTTATCCAGAAATACTAGACAAAATTCACTGGCAATCTATTTCACAATCCAGAATTGAATTTCTTAGAGTTTTAAACATACAGATATTTTAGCTTTCATACCAATCCTTGAATAAAATTGCCGGTGACGACCTATAATCATAAGACAGTGAATTATACAATAATCATCAGGGTAGAGTGAAGAAGAGAAAGAAATAGCCGTTGTTGCTCAGACCTTGAAAAGGGCTAAACGAGATACAAGGCTTCAACGCAATATCGGAAATATATAGGATTGATACAAGGGAAAAATGCCTAGTATTCATAGAGCAATCAGTAGAGTAGTGGACAAATGGTCATCAGAGCCATGAGGCGGTGAGCACCTGAGCAGATCTGAATAGTAACAGTGGTAGAGAGGTCGCACAGTATAGTAGCAACAGTAGTAGAGTGGTCGGGGTAGTACGGTGCGTAGTAGTATCGGCAGGTTTCGCCAGCAGCAGGAGTTGCCTATGAGCTCAACTACCAAAATAGTCCTAAAGTTATTCACTCTCTAAGCTCCTTCAGCAGCTGACTATAGAGTATCTGCGGCTTGAGATCAGTGAGCGCTTTAACACTAACTCGTACAGAGTAGTGGCAGGCTCATTAATTGTTCGTATAAAATAAATGAGCGGCTGAAGGAACTGGTGGCCAGTATTCCTGATACGCTCGGTCCCATACACCAACTTCGCAGACGCGAACCTTTTTGAGCCTTACTCAAAAATAATGGAACGCGGCTCTCTTTCAATTAGCAGCCACTTATTGTCTCTAATTACTTCCTCCATGATCTTTTAAACCAAATTATCTTTATACCATTAGAATTGGAGAAACTTGAGAAACACGTATGTGCTTGTAACTTGTAGTAACGAAACAGTTTTTAAAGGTATGGATGATATTACTTAGCCATAGGAACGTGAACGAAAAAATACGGATCCAATGCTGCGGTGCCAAACGTTGCGCTAGAAGCCGTCTGAACCCAACGCGCAGGGCCGCCAGCTTCTTATTTGTAGAGCTTGTTTTTGACATTCTCCGGCTGGATTTTATAGTGTCTCGTGAAAAATTAATTTGACGGATATTGTTTAGCGGCAGAGTCGACGGTGTCTGCTATTAACGATCAGGTGCATGGTAATATTTTCATCGAGACTTGAGCTCATGTATTTATAAGTGTATAGTAAAGGTTCATACCTCGACAAATGTTTATTCCATGTAGGATACGAGTGCACTATTGAGGTTAGAAGATTTTTCTTGAAGCAACCTTAATCTAAGTGAGGTAAACAATTCGATATGATATTATTCCCATGTTTAAAGGCGTGATGAGGTACAGTGAACTTTCACGGAAGGTATATAAAACAATGCGCACTCTAGCACTGATCAGAAATCTTTGTTAAGAGGCTGAGTCCGAGGCGGTCAGGGCTATTCCCTTAAAGGCAAATTTCAAGGTTAAATCTATAAGAAGTCATACTCTTTTCATGCAAAATATGAAATTCTTGCTTTATTTTGTGATTGTCTTCGTAAAGAACAGAATTTTTTGAAACAAACAGAAAATACTGGGTAAAAATTCCAAACACCGCCTGCAACTCCAAAAATTGGTGAATTTAGTATTGTTCGTAATCGTTGCTTAGCCGACTTCATGTTCATAAATTTACAATCAGGAAACGTTATGCCGTCTAATCTTATTTTCAGTACATCTCACATAGCATTATGATAACGATGTGTAACATCAAGAACTCGTTAGGAAACGTTATGTCATTTAATCTTATGTTCAGTACATCTCACATTGTGTTACGATAACGATGGGCAACATCAAGAACTTGCTGAGTACTTCAGGTGAACTTACGGAGGAAAAATGCTTCGTCTCTTTCTCATACTACCATTTGAACATGACTTGGTTTCTTCAAATTCTTTCTTAGAATTTAGATCTAGGGAAACATGTATTAAATTAGCAGAATTATTGCCTTGTCCAAACTTCAAGTATAGAAGATAACTTTTCAATAAAAATGAAATTCTTCGAAGCCTGCACTCAGATAAAAGTGATGAAGTTTTCATATCCATATCAATATACAATGAAAAGTGTTGAATTTTCGTAACAACATGTGAACAATCCCCATCACTTTAATGAATCTTGCATGTATAGAGCCACACACCACCTCATGAGTGTTGTATGTATAGAGCCACACACCACCTCATGAGAGTTGTATGTATAAAGGCACACAACCCGCCGTCTGTTTGCCGACCCGCGTCAAAGAACTCCATGGAACCTGAAGCTCGTACATTTGGCACCGCCGCAACTGCCACACTAGCGTACGTTTGGCACGATGAGCTGTTTAAATGTCCGGCAGGTATGCGCCATGTGCAAGCATTCTGTAGGCAGACCGACAAATGGACCACTCGGATTTACAAGCAAGATCTGTATTGAGAGAGGCGCCCACTCAGCGGCCCACGACACATCGCTTTCTACTCAAGGGCCGTCATTCCTGGCACAATGCTATTTATTACCAGCTTTAATTTTATTGAAAGGAGAGCCGACCCATTTAATTGAGTTAGGAAAGAACTCAATTAACGTAAGCTTCGGGTCCTGGGTGTTGTGGCTTAAAGAAAATTAAAATTGGGTGGATAAGATTCAGTTCCCGGATTAATATTTTGGCCTTCCAAGTTATAAAATTATGCATGAGCGTCAGTCTTCATCCACATTATTCAGCGCAATAACCCACGAGGAAATTTGATATCAGCTTCAGGCGCTTAAGATGTAAAGGTACGTCCAGCATGGCACGTAAATCCAACGAATTATGCTCTCCGCATTAAATCTGCGTTTAGTCTTCACACGACAGCTCACAGTTTTGAACAGTTAATGCGAGTTCTTCGGCAGGAAAAAGCTTTTAAAATCGAATAACGGTTCAGAATAAAAGTACATCATAATGCTCAATTATATCTGACGCTGAGCAGCGTGCGTGCGTTAAAAAACAGATTTTCAGGCGTGGGCCACTTATATGTGACTCCAGCATTGGAGTTGAGGTTTCAGACGAGGTTTCACCGTCGAAACCCGGTTAAATTTATGGAAATAAGCATATTTGATAAGTCGACGGAAATTTACTGTTCCCGAGTTCTATACACGGCGCAGTTCATAGCATCATCGACCAACAGTTAAATGACTCGAGAGAAGATAAAGGGTAAAGTTGGGCGACAAAAATCGCTTGTTAACATCACACAACACTATCTATAAACTATACGCTCTCATGCCCATAAACACTATACAATTGTTTGAGAGTGCAAGGATATACATAATACCTTTAAATCTTCAAAAAAGGAACTGAAAAACAAAACTTTAATGCACCCCCAGCGAAACATACGGAAATTGAGAATTCAAAAGTTGAAAGGAAATCTGAACCTCTGAGCACGACCTAAATTTTGCTCTGTGAGATCACTCTCTGAAGCGCGTTGAAGTCGCCTTACTGCACTCGCTGCCCTCACCGCCCGCGTCTCGCTGACCAGAATGTTGTTACTCTTTTATCGAATGCAATTAGAAACGAAGTTGTTTGTCACATGCAATGCTCAGTGCTGAAGCCCCACAAGATTCTCTGCTGCTTGTACACAAGCAGAAGTTTATCAGCCGACTGACGATAGGATCCTAAAGCTATTCCATTTTTTATCGTCCAATGAAAGTTTTGAAGGTGTGCATCTATAATCACGTGCTGAAGGTAGACTACAAATAGGGTCGTACACTTGCTCTTGCAGATTCGACTGCATATGCTATTTACGTCCCCTTAGCATCGAAAGGAAAATCAATGTCTATGAATTTCTCGGTCTCGAGTGCTTCATTGACTAAAATCTCCCGTTTGGGCTGGTGGCTTATTTACCAATAGTCGTTAATAATTATTTTTAACTACTTATTGTAAAAGAAAATTTTTTGATATAAATACATATTAAGCAGTGAGGTCTTGAGTTGGAATGATAGTTATCCATTTGTTCGAGATTATGTTAAGCGCTGCTCTAAGATTATAGTAACGGATTAAGCTCATTACATCCATATTAATGCTTAAATAATTATTATGATTTATACTGACGCTTATTTAAATGATTATATTGAAGTATTATGAGTCACTGTACGCAAATTAAATGCTGTCATTATTACTGTTCAACTAAGAGTTATTTTATCTTTTCCTAAATATTTTGTACAAATACTTTAATTCTGAAATGATTAGGAAGCAGCTCAGTGGCTTACCTCAACCTGAATTAAACTTATTGAAGAGCCTTCATTTTAGGTAAAGCCTGGTGACAGGCAGATAGTTATTTCTGTTTTTTTTTTAGAAAAATTTAAAACAACTTTCTTAAAAAACGACATGCAAATTAGGGATACAAAACGTACGTCATCTTACAGACACATTTCAAACTTTGCTCCCATTTTATCATAACATTTTTATTTTGAAATAACAGTGACTATTTCTGTCTCGAAGAGCAGACGAGTGTCAAATCATTCATCTGGAAATTCACGTGTAAAAGGAAAATCAAACAGTATAAATGAGTTTTGTTCTCTTTGTGGCAAGGACATAAATTGAGGAGCACAATACGATGATATGTGCTTCTTGTCCAGAGGCTTCTTATAAAGCGTAGAGTTGGACCTTCATAATAAAATATTAGATTTTGTAATCCTATTTTTCTGCATAATTTAGGAGTTATTTCTGATGAATTAATATTTTAAGAGGCAAGTGATTGAGAGCACAAAAAGTTTTACGAGATTAAAAAGAATCTGTCATACGTGTTTAACTTCAGCCGCAGTACAAGTTTAAAAATGTGACGCAATTGCAAGCTTCCCTTAACTCAGATCAGCGAAGAACGATCGAAAGTCGTGTGTGACGAAACGGTATGTGTTATTACAGAAGTATCTTCATACATGATCAAACTATTTTATTGATGCCTAAATGCTTCCATGCATGATCAAACCCTTGGTATGATAGCATAAGTTTCTCAATGCAGGCGTGTCTAAGTTTCCCTCGACTCAAACGAAAAACTTTGCAAGTTTGTCAATGGAATCTGGGACTGGAAGTTATTTCTCAGTTAATTTTTTAGTACTGTCAAAACTGTTTGCTTACTTATATTGAATAACAGCGAAAGTGAAATTTTGTAAAAGTGTATTGCAATTTGTCATCGTAATTGTAAACTATTCATTCACTTCGTAAGACATAGTAGTATAAAAATTACTATGAATGTTAAAAGTTAATTTAGATGAACAGGATTTAAGAAAAGATTTTTCTCGAATTTTTCCTCCGATAGGATTCAAATCCATGCAACTCGGTGGCAAATACGAGTGACAAATGCTGTCGCGAATGTGTTGGCCGTCGCTTACAATGCACCCAAACAGTTATCGCATAAAGGAACAAGCCTCTCAAATTGGAAAATTTCTTGCTGTCTGACTGTGATCCGTACGTCATATTGCAAAAAAAATTGATTCTCATGTTTACGTGCCATGACTTTTTTTTATTGAAAATATTGTATAATCGTGTTAGAGTTGTAGGTTAGGTCTGCAGTAATGAAAACAATTCTGTTAAAGCGAGTTGAAAAAAAGGCTCGGTTTTAACTGAATTTTGCTAGCGTGAAGGACAGAACGTTTAGTTCATAAAACTTTCATTTAAATGTCTTTATAGACTGCGAAAAATAAAATCCTGATGGTGTTCTGAAACGATTGCCGAAGAAAGCACACACCCCAGTACGATTGGCACGCTCCATCAAATGACACCGAATCTGCGCCATAAAGATTTAGAGATTTTTTGGCACACTCGAGCTCGCAAGAAAAAAGAAGAACTTTCTGCTCCTCGAGCAATGTCTGCGAAGGCAAGCGGAGACCTGAGCTTCGATGTGTGCAGGTAGATGCAGACACATGCTGGTCTTGGAGCGTTTTTTGCTGCCTTTATTTAGGAATCGAATGCGACTGTCTTGAGTCGGTTACTTTACGGTTTGCTCAACTTTAGTGTGGAATGAAGAGGCCATCAAGCAGTCCAATCACACAGGCAGCAAGATGGTCCAGCTCAGTACCATGCAAGCCGGTCTCGCTGGGGCAATTAGACGGAGCGCCTCATATGGAACTGACGACCGCAATAGACTCTCATTCGTTCTTCAGCAAGAGACTCTCAGACGAGCACGCACCCTCTTTCTTCAAATTATCCACAAATGCAGCCCTGCTGCCCAGGCTTTTGTAGAGCAAGCAAGCTCTCAGCGACCAGACGGACTCTCCGTGTCTCGTTTCTGTGAAATCGTTTGGTCCCCGAAATGCCGCCACGCGTCTGTTGGAATTAGGTCGCGTGCCATGCAGGTACAGCACAAGTCTGGCTATTTATTTCTCGACATTTAGTGCTGAATTATGCTGTGAAATGATAACATAGCCACGACGTCAAAATTTTATTGTTTCAGACTCGGGCACGGGGGAATTCTTTGAACAGGCAGTTCTACTAAGCGACGCGTTACACAATATATTTTACACTCGGTTACTTTACTTAATTTTGACGTTAAAATTATTTCGAATCCTATATAAACAATTAATGAACACACGTGTGCGAGTAAGCAAGTCAAAATGCTCTGATTTAGAAATGTTTTTTAAATTCATTCTATCTTGAATTTCACACGCTTCTACTCCACACCGCATATTGAGCAATGCCAAGAGCCAATGTATGAAAAAATATTTTTATATAATTTCATGAATCGAACACGGTCAAATATTCCTCGTATGCAACATTTCATAGTTTATATATACACAAACACACACATATATACAGAGCTGGGCAGCGCTACTTTGAAAT